>JASDQU010205347.1:56839-69917 GCA_032191745.1 Picea mariana
ACTTCTTCTTTGATAAATTTTGCTAGGTCATTCTCTGCAAGGATCAGACTGATCCTATACTTCCAGGCACGGAAGTTGTCTATGCCTTCTAGTTTCTCAACAAGCTTTGTGCTTGCAGACATCTTGTAGTTGAGGCTACGAAAATGACCAAAAAATGAAAATGCTTAAAATCAATTTTTGACCTTACCAGGAGGTGCGCTTGGTTGAGGCGAGTAGCCTGGTGTACTTGGATCTGAGAAAATCCAACTTTTACCCCGTCAAATCTGATTTGCGGATTTCTGGACTGGTGCTTCTGGTACTTCTGTTACTCTGGTACTTCTAGTACTTTTGTGAAACTAAGGTTTCACTTTCCCGGAGATATAGCCACTGAAAAGGTGCTCTCTAGGTGCCAAAATGATCCTTGGGGGAGGGCATAGCTTTCTAGGTGGTTAGGGAGCTGAAAAGATTCACTTTTGCAAAACCCTAATTTTTGGGTACAGTAACAATGACGTTTTTCCTCTTGGGAAATATGCATCCTTCAAGTTGGCTCTGATACCATGTTAATGTTTATGCCATTATTATAGTTCTTTGCATTTCAATAGAAAAGAGCATCATAAGAACAAGATCAGTGAGAAATACACATTCACAAGAGACACAACATTTATACTGGGAAACCCTCTAGGGGAAGAAAACCCAGCAAAAACTTCCTTATCATAAATTGCTAATACAATGTTCAAGAGATAACTCAAACCAATACAGATAGTCGCCCCCAAAATATGCGCCACTCTTGTTCTCCTCTCTCCAAATGGTAATTGTAGCTTTCCTCTTAAGAAAATGAGCAAGTGAGTTGTGTGATAAAGTGAGGCACTAGCCTCCCTATATATACAAGACTGGCACATGTGAAAGGTCTTCACTGGCAGGGCCGACCTCTCACTCTGGGTGGGTAAACCCACCTTTAATTTAATTATGGGTCTCAATAATAACCGTTGGGGCCGACTTCTTATTCTGCCTATTACAATTGTCCAATGACCAATCCGCAAAAGGGGATTTGGTCCTAATACAATCACCGACATGATTAATCCACAATGGGGATTAATCCTATGAATAAAATAACAATAATATTAAGAATACTCTTTGCAGTTACATTATTTCAATAGAAACAAGGATTAGGAGGGAGTTAATCCTAAATAATATGATCCATTGAGGATTATGAAACATCTTTCCATGTTCCCATTAATGGTAGCATCCATGAAAAGTAGCACGTGTTCAATTTTACTTTAGAAGAAGGATTCTTCGAAAAGAAGCCTTAAAGTATCCCTGGTTGTTCATCCACATCCATGATCATATGATGAAAGGAAGAAGTTGAAATCTTTGGGGCATGGAATCTATAGAAAACTCCATGGACCTAAGAGCTAAAGAGAAACATGAGAAATAACATGAAGATTCCAAGAGAGAAAGAAAATACAGAACAACCAGTGATTATATCGAGAATCACAAGACTATTAAATTGGTTTGAGCCCACTAGAAGCAATCAAGCAGAAGAAATGGAAGTTGTGATGAAGAACAATGTATGAAAGACTTATGAATGGAAGGTTTGTGAGATTCAGAACGAAAGGTTCTCCCAGATGGAGGGAGAAAACTATGATGACAGCTTGTTCTAGTAACCAGACATACCTATATCTGAGCCATTATATCTTTTGCAATATCCATGGGTTGGATTTTACATTAGATGAATGTAAGGACTATTCTCCTCAATAGAGTAATTGAACAATAATTGTATGTAGAGAAACCTCAAGGTTTCGAGGTATACCGGAAAGAGACCCTTATATGCAGATGGAAGAAGATCTTGTATGGATTCAAACAAATTGGTGCAGAGCCTCTCATGCCCAACATAAGCGTGGTGAAAAATTTCTATAACATAAATAATGTATCACAATGGTTACTCAGAAGTTCAGGATGATGGATTGCTAATCCATGAAAAACTCTCATGATGACATAAGAAGTGATACTTGAATATGTTTTAGTTTGAGCCTTGCCACGATGTCATGAGCTAGCAAGAAACAAAAGTTTTGAATTCAACCATGATATATTATAATGATCATATTCATATGAAGCCTTCAGAGAAAACCAGTGTTCCAAACAGACCGAAGTACATTGAGATCAAGCATTACATTCTCCGTGATGACGTGGTTCTCCAATATATCTCCACAGACGAGCAGATAGCAAATATTTTGGTAAAGCCTCTGTCCAAGATGAAAAAGTTTGCGTACTCAAGAAACAAGTTAGAGGTCGTAGAGACGGCTTACTTATTGAAAAAGGAAGAGATTACTCCTAGGTTGGGAGGGAGCACTGATGTGTTATTGATTTATGGAAAGTCATTTTTCAGTTCGAAAAGTGGCCCAAGTTGAGCAGTTCCTTTCCAGTTCGGAAAATGGTCCAGATTGGACAGTCATTTTTCAAATGAAAATAGTTCGATAGATTGTTGATGTACCATAGACAACAATTCCCATTGTGGCCAATGTGGGGGAATGGTCTAGGACAATGATTCTTCTTGGAAGACACTCTGAGTAGTGGTCAAGTAGAATGGTCTTCCTCACCAGGCAATCATTCTTTAGAAGTTCACAGTTGTGAGCATTTTTTAAGAATGTTTTGTTTTGGAGGTTGGTGCAAGACAATCATTTCCATTAGGAAATGGTCCGGACAGTCATTCCCTAGGGAAGACTCATTCTATCAAGGTTGCACTATGTTTAGTGCCCGAGGAATGGCCCAGTTAGGTGAATGGTCTAGGTTCAGCAATCAGGGATAGGCATTCCCTAGGGAAGNCTAGTGCCGGGTGAATGGCCCAGCTAGGTGAATGGTCCGAGCTCAGAAATCAGGGACAATTATTCTTCTATGCCTGAGAAGAATAGTCCAAACAACCCATGGCTGATGTTTTACTTTCTGAGGGCAAATAATCTTCCATATATCACATATGTGAGTGGAAAAATAGCCCATATGATTCATTTTATATCATGATATTGTTTCTATGTAGGTTGATATCAGATGATATGATTTCTATGGAGACTGTATGTCTCTGGACAATAGATGTATGCTACTGTGGTGGATGTGTTTCGTTGGTTGTGACTATGTGTCACTGATTAAGTAGCCATGTGCTAGTTGGTGTGGTTGTGTACCACTGGATAGTAATTTTGTACTACTATGGATAAACATAGTTGTATTCTATTGAATGACATTGTTCTGATTTCCATGTAGACTATCAGTAGTGTTGAAAATGATTATCAACTAGATGTATAGTCAGTGTTCTTGTGGACATACAATCTCCAGGAGGAGAATGGTCAAGATAGAATAGATTTTTGGTGGACAGGTACTCTCTCTATGGAGAATGGTCCAGGTTGACAGTTTGTTGACATGTCATGAAATAGTATTTTCCTAAGGCACAGATTATGGCCCGATTAGAAAAATGGTTCAGGACCGATATTTTCTAAATGCATATAGGTTGATACAGATCTCTATGGTACATATGACTCGATTAGAAAATATTCCTAGATTGGCATTCCTATATAAATGGTCTATGTAGTCCATGGCGTAGCTTTTAGCATATGTTGGGACAATCATTCTTATAGTACGTATGTCCAGATTAGAAGAATGGTCCTTGTATCACTCAGTGGAGTAAGTGACTTATTCAACATCATTCCTGATTACTCAGATGGAGTATGGGTTCGATATATTATGCAGTTGATGTTATCAGATGATAGTGATAATGGTGCTCGTGATCTAATCATGAGATATCATGCACGATTATGATGATGCTATCGGTTGAATGGTATGTTTGTGCTCAAGACCATTTCCTTCAATACCTCCCTAGCTAGGAGGGAGTGTTGATATTATGGTAGCTACGGGAGGTATTTATCTCCACATGTAACCCTGACAAGAATAGAATACTCTGGGAAGAAAGAAGAAACCCTAAAGCATTGGACATAACCCTAGAAGACAAGTCGGTTAAAGGAAATATTTAATATTAAGTGTTTAGACTCCAGACTGAGAAGTCGGCCCAGACAACTCAAGAAAAATAGTATAAATACAGGAAGCCAGATATCATTTTGGTACACACAACTCACAACTGCAGAAATGTACAAGTGCGCACTGCAAAAACTGGGTAAGTGTGCAAGTCTGGGGAGCAGCTACAGGTGCAATTCCTGCAACCTGCAATTTCTGTTTTTCTGGGTTGGACTCTCTAATCAATCTTGGTTATCTTTACTTGGTGCATTAGCCTTGGTTGGTTATTAATTTTCTCCCGGAATTCTTCTCTTTGTCAAGGTTAAGGTGCTCGGGGGTGGCTTCAGCCTATGTTTGGGTGACAATATTGATATATTTTCTATGGTTAAATGAGCTCGTCTATTATTTATAACAAGGCCTAGGGATAGAAAGGGTAGATTTTTAAAAACCGATATTCCAGAAAATTTATTTGGTAGCAATAAAACCCCTCCTATTAACCCGGATGAAAGATACACAGGAAGCACATAGACAAGAAAGGGTTCTACATCAAGGTTGGCCACCCCACAATCTGAAACAACAGTAGAAAAGGTCCAGGGAAAAGAGGGAGAATTCTAGGACCAACCAGATGAAGAGCCACAGGTTGGTGGGCTAGCTTCAAACATTGATCCAGTACTAGAACAAACCACCAATCAAGAGCTTATATACCAACTGCTTAGGACCCCCCACAATGTGATCATTTCACAAGTAGAAACGGTTGTGGTGGGAGGAATTCCAGAATTGAACGTGGGAGACAACTTCACCATTCATCAAAATCCAGTGGTTGAGCCACCATTCTCACCAAGACCAGAGGAATTTAGTCTATTTAGCCACATGGTAGACGAAGAATAAAGGAATGGGAAATCAGAAGGAGAGACCACCTTCAGATTTCGCATACTCGACTTGATGTCGAATGTGAATATGAAAAATATCTCTCCTTCGATCCTTCCAAATTTTACAGGTATGGTTACAAAGGATCCAGATGCTTTTCTCTTTGAGTGTTATATTCTCTGTAGAAGCTATAATTATGTTGATGATGCACAAAAATTAAAATTGTTTCCCACAACCTTGAAAGACTTTGCTCTAAGATGGTTCATGGGACTTGAATATTACTCTATCTGATCTTGGGAAGACATGAAAATTTCTTTCTTAAAAAAATATCAAGACTATTGTAGGACTAGAGACTCTCGCAATGACATCTTTAAGATGCAACAAACAGAGGAAGAAAGTCTTGAAGACTACGTGGAAAGGTTTCTTTATAACCTCCAAAAAACCAAGTAGAGTACTTTAAATAATGACACCATAAGGACTATCTTTCTAAAAGGGATACAAGAAGAATATATTGATGTGTTAAATATGATGGGTGCAGGCGATATCTCTCAATTTCCATTTATTGAAATTTGTGATTCGTGTAGGAGATATTCTAGGAGTTGAGAAAAACATGGTAAGGGAATAAGAGATGTTTTTCCAAAAGTAACAAAATCTGTTGCAGGAGGTAGAATATCAAGGATAGAATTTGGAAAATTTTAAAACATAAATTCTTGGTACTCTTAGTTCTCAGCTAGATATGTTTCAAGTTAATAAAAAACAAGAAGAAGAGAAGGTTGTTGTGTATGTTTTTTGTCCCCTCTTTTGAAAGAAGCATCCATTTAAAGAATTTCCATTAGATAATGTGCAAGTTTGTGCAATATGTGTGGAGGATCATGAGATAAAGAATTGCCCCTTGTTTCCTAGACTTAAAGCCATATATAAAGAAAATAAAGAGGTTGTAGAACCTTCTTTTCAAGTTGCACTGAAGAAACCATGGTAGCCAAGAGCCCAAGGTATGTCCCAAGATCCTTTTTCATCATATTTTGCAACTTATAATGCTTATCAACAACATTGGAACACTTAAATTCCATGGAAACCCACTTGGCCATAACACCAAACTCAAACTCAACCTTAGCAGTAGAATTGGAGAGGTAACCATTATGGGAATATGCCTCAACAACAATTCCCAATGCCTTATCCTAACTACTCGCAATACCACCCATCCATGCCATCATTGTATCCTACTACCCAAGCAACAGTCCCACAATTACCACAGTTGGCTGCAAACCAAAACCCTCCCAGTCCAACACAAATGTATGCTTAGAAGGTACCGAATCCAAACAATAGAGTAGTACAACCCGCCTTTAATACTGAGATGCATCCTTTTCCGACTTACCTGGTCACCCCTATGCCCCTACAAAATATACATCTGAGATCGGGGAAAGTATTGGAACCAAGGGATTCCATGGTTGTCATTGAGCAAGAAGAGGAAACTCTTGAACAATCAATAAATGACGACCAACCCAGAAAGATAGTTACTCCCTCCATTCTAGCACAAACATTTACTACTCCTCATACAGAGCAGCCTCAAGAACCTAAACTTCCACCTTATCCAGAAAGGTTGGCCATAGAAAAGACTATTTTCCTCCCTGAATTTGACTTGGAAGCTGAGCTACGAAATGTTTGTGTCAAAATACCCTTGTTGCAAGATATAAAATGCATTCCCATTTATGAAAAAACCATTAGGGGTTTATGCATTAAGAAACCTGGAAGGAAGTGAAAAGAGCCCCTCATTATCCAAGTAGCAGGTCAACTGGTCGAGCTAATATATTGGAAACTATTGGTGAAAAAGTATGGAGACATCAGGAACCCCATAGTCACCATTTCCATCAATGGCATTCCCATAGAAAATACTCTGATCGATTTGGGGGATGCAATAAATATCATGACCATTTTGATCATGGAAAAATTACAATCAAATACTCTCCAGCCCACACCCACGGTGCTCGAACTTGCCGATAGATCCAGGGTCAAGCCTGCCAGAGTTCTCGATGATATACTGGTAACTTTAGACTCTTGGGAGTATCATGTATATTTTCTAGTTATCCAACCTAAAACCAACACGGTAGGCCACCATGTCATTCTTGGGAGACCATGGTTGGCCACATCCAATGCTTTCATTGGATGTAGGTCTAGAGACATGACCATATCAAATGGTCTAGCTATGAAGAAAATCACTTTATACCCACCCACCAAACCAACACTACAAGATCCTTGGCAGGTGCTGGAATATTGTGAAAATACAAAAAATGAACCTCCTGAAAATGAGGAAATGGAATCTTCTGAGAATGCATAAATTGAATCTTTTGAGAATGCAGAAATTGAATCTTTTAAAATTGCAGAAATTAAATCACAGAAAAACAGAAATTTTACATCCCCTTCTGACCATTGAACAATCTAGGGGACTGAAAAGTTAATCAAAAGATGATTTCCTGAATTAATTTATTTCTGTTGTGGATTGTACTTAGTTTCCGGAAGTACCCCATACCTATAATCATATTTTTCACAAATATTTTCAGGAAAATTTTGATCCAACATGGACTACATATTTCCTTGTGTCATCCATCAAAGAGACCAAATATCCTTATAGCATAAATGTTGAAATTATCCTAGGAAAAACTTTGAGTATCAATCCTGACCTTGATTCTAATAAGCACAAACAATTAATCAGTTTATTACAAAAGCACTCCGATGCATTTAGTTTGGATTATAAAGACATGCTTGGCATTCACCCAGACACATGTACACACCATATTTACCTTCAAGAAAATACCAGACCCATTAAGCAGCCATAATGTCGTATGAATAATGTCGTGAAGGACATAGTGAAAGAAGAATTACAGAAGTTACTAGATGTTAACTTTATATATCCTATATTTGACAAAAAGTGGGTTTCTCCACTTGTAGTTCTGCCTAAAATGGAAAGTAAGTGGAAAATATGTGTTGACTATCGTGAGCTTAATAAAGCAACACTGAAAGATTATTTTTGGCTGCCCTTCATCGATCAAGTATTGGATACCTTAGCAGGTAAGAAGTGTTATCACCATAACAATTTTCAGATAGGATCCAAGTCTCGAAAATTTAGCGAAGAGCTACATCGCTATGGAAGCATGATAATTTGGGGGATAAGGCCACATATGGAGGTATATGGAAAAATATGGCAGAGGCACGAAAGGTAGGACTTGGGAGACCGTAGATCTTGAAACGACCCAGATCAACGACTAAGGCACATATCGAGCGACGAAATAACACAAAGTTTAATTATGCGAAGGTGGGCCGGGTAAAACTGTTGTGGTTTCATTCGTGGACGTGTGGCGACCTCAGAGGCACATCGAGGTGAAAAGAGGTCTACCTAAAACCATTTTTTCCAACCCCCGATATCAAAAGTTGATGAGGCTCGACGAACCATAGATCACCTGCTAATTTGCATTAATTTTTTCCCAATGCATCTTGTCTTTGTGTTATTTTTCCACTCAGATTTTTTAACTTTTTCACTAGCTCCATCAAGCTCCCATCACCTAAATCCTTCACCCAATGGATCATCCAAAACAGTCATGTACTCCATGAGTCAAAAGTTGGCAAATATCCCAAGCTTATGCCTAGCCTAAATTCTTATCTAAAACCCTTAGTTCCATCACTTCATTCATTTTTACCCTTATTTTCATATTCCCGTTGAAAATAAAAAATATGCCTTTTATTAAGCAACTTTATCCTATCCACAAAGTCATGTGTTAAGCCTCATATGCCCAAAGTCCTTTGAAAATAGAAAAAAGCGGTTTTTTATTATTAATATAAATATTTTTATATTTATATTAATATTTAATACAATATTTAATTTATGGAATCACATCAAATCATGGGCACGAATCTCAATTTATAATGTGGAAAAGTCAAAGGTTGGATGGAGGGCGCGCTTACATATCGGGGATTAAAGTAATGAGGAGGTTAATTATGTGAAGGCGGGTCGGGGAAAACTATCCTGGTTTATTTGGTGGACACATGTTTTTACGTGGAGCACATCGAAGGTAAAAGAAGTTTGGATTAAACCACTCCAACCAAGGCCTGATGTAATAAATGCCCATTTATCATATGTTTAATGTGCAACATTTTTCTAGGAGTGCATTTCAACAACAAATATGAAATTTTTAATAAATGAAATTCCTCCTCATGGTGAAAAGGTTTTATGGAGGTAAGATTTGAGTTTTACAAATTAAAGACATTAATGCTTATTTCCATGCAAAAGATTTAAATCGTAATATGCACGTGAACGAAGACTTGGCTAAATCTTTATCCAAAGATTTACAGAACTAAAAGAAGAAGATAAAAGGTATTTTACCAAAGACAATAAACTGGAAAAAAACACACAGTAAATGTTTTTTCACAGTGAAACGGTAAATTGGAAAAACATTATAAAGTGAATGTTTTTTACAGGGAAATGGTAACAGTAAATGTTTTTTACAATGAAATGGTGAAATGGGCAAACAAGATAACGGGCATGAATTAAATTATGGAAATTTAATTCTACGGGATAGAAAAATATTTGGGAATTATTTTTATTTCAAATATATTATTCCCAAATATTTAATAAGAATATGGATAAATGGGATTAAATTTGAAAGAGTATAATTGACATTTCAAAGAGAACGTGGCAGAGGAAGGAGTTGGAGCGTCAGAGGAATCTGCAGGGATCATGAAACGGTTTTTCTGAAAACTGTATTTATAATCATTATAGAAGTTGAACCATTTCATTTCAGTTATTGTAATCAGTTACACATTGAAGGAACTCAAATTGTATAAGTGTTAGAGGTTCTGAGTGTATTAGTGGCGGGCAGAAGTGCAAGGGCAGAGTTCTGGTTGTTTTGAACTTCATTGTAATTTTTTGGCGCTGAATTGAATACATATGCAACAACTTTGAAGTCTCTAAGAAAAGATTCTAATGGTGGTGATATGAGATTTGTCTTCCCTCATTGTATGTGTTTCCTATGATCTTTTATGCCATATACATTTTTCTTTTGTTTAAATTGGAGAGTTAAAGGCCCATAATTCATCATTTGATGCTCTTGTCTTAAGCAATTTAAACTGTGTATGTTTCTTCTTAGCTAATTCAAAATTCATTTTCGTAATGCTCTGATGCAATTATTTGTTTCTCTTTCCTCTTACCACTGTAATTAAATTCAAGTTACAACTCAGATTCATTTTCTCATTTAGCCTTTATCATCTAGAGAGTTCTACATGCCAATCAATGTTTTCATTCAATTTCAGAATTTTGACTCCATAGCCCAAAGTGTTCCTCCCCTTCCTTGCCAACAACTTTATAAAAGCCCCCAAACAAACCAAATCTAGCCACCGATACCATAGATATACCCAGTGACACGATCTGATTTGAGAAAGCTAGTGCCTCAGCTCTAAAGCTAGTTGAAACAGTTACCTCTGTCATTTTTCTATTCAGCCAGACAAAATTTACAGAGTGCTAACATTCTGGCATTGTTGCTGGGGACAAAATTGAAAATTTTTCCCTAGGAAGAATGACATGGTTGAGTTTTAAGGTCTGAGAGTAGCATACACTTAGGCACATATTGGTTGTATTCCTGCTCTGGCGACTCCACACATCAACAAATCAGTTTGAAGGTGATTACATTGGTAGAAGAATCCAGAAATTTAAATTTTCACTGGTGACTCCACTTTCAATCCAAAATCCAGCTTCCAAAACATCATTGGCGACTCCATTGTCTGAAGATGAGTTCAATATCTGCAAGGTATGCTCCAATGAATCGATCTCATATTCCTGTATTTCCAAATCGTATTCCTCACATAAATTGGCAAAAATATTTGCCTAAATTCGAAGATGGGAAAGGAAATGATGTTGCCTTGCACTTGATTAGATTTCACATGCACATATGTAAGCTAGGGGTTGAATTTCATGAGGATTATTTGATGAAAATTTTCATGGCTACTTTAGAGGGGAAAGAAACATTATGGTATGAAGGTTTAAAACTAGGAAACTTATACTCTCTTAAGGATTTCCACATAACATTATTTAAGCATTATGGAGAATCTAATCCTTCATTCTTGGTGTTTGAAGATTGTTGTGAATTTTGTGAACACTTCATTAAGTACCTTAAAAATTCTTTTGGTGATGAAGAGTGTATGAATGATGAAATCATAGAAGCCCTTTATGAATATTCATCCCAACAACAAATAGTATCCCCTCCTTTGGTTGAAAGTGAAGCTGATCAAGAAACTGTTGTTGAAAGTCATTTTCCTTCCCCTAAACTTGATGAAGATATTCAACAAGATTTTCAGCAAGATAACGTGTTTCAAAGTTGTTTTTCTTCCCCTATGAATGATGTGGTTTTTCAAATTCTAAGTGGCCTAGACATGGATGAGGATTCTGAAACTCCATCTATCGAAACTTCAAGCAATGAACAAACAAATGACACAGAGTTTAAAGAAAGTAACAAAACAACATATGCCATTTTTCAATCAAAAATATAGAAAGATGATGAAGAGGCAGTGGTTTTATTTGATTCATTTGAAAATCATGGTTTTGAAAGTGCATCCATGGGAACTCTAAACTGTGAAATAGTGCATGATGTTAGCTTTTCACATTTGCAAGAAGATTATGAGCAAGAAGTTATTTCCATTCATTCATTTGAAAGTCAAAATGACAGTCCTCAAGCAAATTTCCAGAAGTTTAATAAAACCAAATCAGAATTGTTTGATGAACAAGAGGATGCACATAATATGGCTATCACATTTGAAGATGTTCAAGAATGTATGAATGTTTTTGTTGATATACATGGAAGAGCAGACAAACCTATTGCTGCCATTTCAATTGAAAATGTTCTCAGAACTGAAGAAATAAAGCAAGAGCAACAAACACTTATGAATGAGGCTTGTTTTTCTGTTTTTGTTCATCAAGAAGAAATGATTTTCCATGGTTTTCAAGATCCTGTGGCCATCCTATTATAGTCATCATTGAAGGAGGAGTTTGTTGCATTCATAAGCTCAAGTTTTGGATTCATATTTTGCTTTCAGCTGCTATCTTTTACATTTGTCTGCCTGCATAAGAAAGATGTGAACGAAGAAAAATAGGGAAGCCAATTGCTTAATTGGTTGCATTGGCACTTTAGCATCACTTGATTGAGTATTCATTTCAGCAGTTTTAGAGTATATAGGAATGTGCAAATAATCTTGTTGGTCAAGCATTTTTCAGTTTGGATCTCCAGTATTGTGTACAGTCAGATTTTAGTAGTGTATTCAATGTCCAATATCTAGTTGAGAGCAGTGTGCAGAGTTTGGTTTTCAGCAGACACTGGTGACAGGTTGGAGCAAGGTACACACACATGTTTTGGGATCATCCCAATGGATCAGGCACCGGTTCTACATTTCTTTGCTACCTAGTAGGGAGGATAGCATCCCCAGTTGGAGCCTATGTTATCACCATAACAATTTTCAGATATGATCCAAGTCTCGGAAATTTAGTGAAGAGCTACATCACTATGGAAGCATGATAGTTTGGGGGATAAGGTCACATATGGCATCATATGGACAAATATGGTGGAGGCGTGAAAGGTAGGACCCGAGAGACCGTAGATATTGAAATGGCTCGGATCAACGGCTAAGGCACATATCGAGCAGAGAAATAGAACGAAGTTTAAAGCATGACGCTGTGTGTTCCTTGCTTCTGACCTCGCTGTTAGACGTAAATAAAGATGATTCCTCACTTCTGACCTAGTTGTTAGACGTAAAGCGATATGTCGATATGTTCCTTGCTTCTAACCTCGTTGTTAGACGTAAAGCAAGATGATTCCTCGCTTCTGACCTAGTTGTTAGACGTAAAGCGAGATGTTGATGTGTTCCTTGCTTCTGACCTCATTGTTAGACGTAAAGCAAGATGATTCCTTGCTTCTGACCTCGTTGTTAGACATAAAGCAAGATGTGACTGACACTGAGCTACCTGCTTAACCGCTGTGACATTGAGCCAGTGTAGTACTGTGATGTGCCAGCCTAGTGCTGTGATGAGGTATCATTTTTTACTGATACATTTTGATGCAGATGATGATGGCATCCTTTCAAGAATGATGATGTTGCCGATGAAGAAAACTTCAGATGACTCGTAAATATGCTAGCCAATGTTTCAAGATGATATTGACGATACTGTCCTCCTGATGCCACTGATGATGCAGACCTCTCT
>JASDQU010205348.1:0-17896 GCA_032191745.1 Picea mariana
GGTTGTGGAGCCTGATTATCTTCCTGATTCAAAGGTCCTTGCTTTTAGTCGCGTTTATACCCCATGAAGTATTTACACCCCATAAGTATGTACACTCTTCCACGCGGGGGAGTGCAGAGGGGGGGTACCCCCTCTGCGGGGTCCAGGGGGGCTATCCCCCCGGCTGGGGGGTCTGGGGGCAAGCAGGCCCCCAGTAGGGGTTCGGGGGTGAAGCCCCCGAAGCAAAAATTGCCTTGTAAAAGTATATTATAATTTCATTTTAAATCTGGACCGTTCGTTATAAGGTCACAGATCTAATGATAGAGATTATGTTAGGGTTTTTTTCCCTAGAAGGCAACCCTCTTTTATGAGGGAAATGTATTGTGGCTATGTATGATGGTGAATATTGTATTCTGAGAGAGGAGACTGTGAGAGAAAGAAGAGGAAATTACAGCGGGTTTTGCTGTAGGTTGTATCCCTTCATTTGCTGGATAATAATAAAGGAAGGACCTCGCAATTTCTCTGGTGGACGTAGCCCACACTGGGTGAACCACGTAAATCTGTGTCTCTCTTGTATTGTGTGTCTTATGTGTTTTGTTTCTGCATTTGTTTTATTTTATTGCTCCGCGGTCCTGTTTTTCTAACAGTGTGGGTGCGAGGAGCGCAGGTGAAGGAGATTAGATGATGGAAGGGATTGTATCTGAGAGAGGAGGATACCACAACAACCATCATAATAGTTGCAGCAGTCGTCAAGCAAACAAGGCAGCCACCAACAAGTAAATCCCACTAGCAAGGAAGTGGGCAAGCTGAGCTAGTCGTCGACTAAGGAAGTTGTGAGCAACCGGCCATAGAGGGGTCAAGTTAGAGATGTAGGTAGACCCAGTAGGGTTTGGGAAGGCCTTGGGAAGGTCTAGGCAACCCTTTGCAGTGGGTAAACTGCCTAGAATTTTCCAGGTAGCAAGCATAACTGTCAGGTAGCTCAAAAAAAGACCCAAGCACCCTCGTGTAAGAGTTCAGGTAGCGGGCAGTTAAAAATCTGTGGAGTGGCTTGCGAGTAATGACAAGCAGGGAGATGAAGAATGAGGAGCAGGTAGCTCAGAAATTTGAGTAGCTCAGAGGGAGTCGACCTTTAGGTTTAGGTGGGAAGGAGAAACCTTCCATGTCTATCCAGAAGAAGTCATGGTTCGAGATGACCATGCAAGATGCTCAAAAGCAGGAGATTTCTAGGAGCATAGGCAGTAAGCCTTCAAAGCAGGGTCTGAGCAAGATGGCAGGGATAACTTCAGTGTCAGAGAGAGCAACCAATCAGGTGGATTAGAGATTCTTCGTGTTAGTAGATCGAATAATGAATACATAGTCACTTCCAAAGAGTGGAAGTACCTTCTTCTCTAAGAGGAAGTGTTAAAAATTATAGCATCTGACAGGTACTTCCATGCTAGTGTGTGTCTAGCACATGGAAGTCGTCTAATGCCTCTTAGACCCTTAGAAGTTCATTTTGTGTAAGTGAATGAACTTTTGTAATTAATGGAGGTTATTTAAGTTAAAATCATAAGTTGTTGGCTTTAGTAGCTTAAGTGAAAATTGGATTAAGTCCTAGCCATTGAATCTAGAAGTGAAGGTGAGATTAAATCTCAACCTTTGATCACTTTGGAGATCTAGGGTTTTGGTTTAGGGTTTGATTTGGTTGAATCTCAAGATTATAAAAAGGCAACTAAGGTGAGAGGATAAGACACAATGGTGGTACACAGAATGAGTGAGCACTCATGTGTGTCGAGGCAGGGGCTGAGGAAAAGGTGCAAAGGGGTAGCAAGGGCAACAATCAAGATAACAACCAACAAGATCGAAGGAAAAATCTTGGGCTAGGCTATTTTTTGATTTGTGTTTCCTCAGAAGGGCCATTATCCCAAAACGAGAGCCCTGATTTTATAGCAATAAAATCACCACAGATTTGGTTTTCTCGCAAGGGTTTCTCCAGGGGTGTTTACCTGAATCTTGTGTGTAAATGTTTTATGGTGTCCTGGTTTATTTGCTTCCACTAGATATTTATTCGTTGAGAGCCTAATTATATTGTGATTCAGTAAAATTTGTTTTTGCTCGAAATTGACAATCAGGTGCTAAGTTCAAAAAAATCAATAGTCTATGTGTCTAGACGTTTGGAAATCGTCTAAATCCTTTTATCCTTGACTTTACTTTAATTAAAGGAATTATTAAATTAAAGTTCTTTTATTTTTAAGTCGAGTTTTATTTAAGGAAATGATTTAATTAGCATTAGTGAATTGAATAATAGTCGTTGATCTTAAGTGAGGTGAGAAGTAATCTCAACTATCAATCACTTTGGACATTAGGGTTAAGTCATAATTCAATCTTATAATAGCAAGGCTAGGGTGAAGGATGAAGACACTTGATAGATTGATCAAGAGAGATTGATTTGACATAGAGAGAGTTGGATCATGAAGGATTGTTATTCAAAGATACATTGGATAGGTGGAGAAGGACTTCCATATAGAGATCAAGGCCAAAGGGAGAGAAAGAACAAATGTACAAAAAAAGGATCAGTTGATGCAGACAATGCAGAGTTTTTGGAACAATCGTGCAATCAGTGTGAGTTTTAGCGTTACAGTCATGCAAATAGTGTAGGGAATCATTGGTATCAACGTAACAATCGTGTTGTTGATATACAAGATTGTACAACATGTTTGGCAGCATATTAATTAGTCAGGTTTTGATGTACTTTGTCTCTTTTCTATTTGGGCCATTTTCCTAGTAAGAGAGCCCTTTTAAGCTTTGAACTTATTTGAATGGAAAGCTTAGTTGATGGGTAGAATATCTGTGTGTCTTGTGCATGAGATTTTTGGTTTCTAGTATTGCTTCCATTATCTTTATTTGAGTTGAATATTCCAGTAGTGTATTTTTGTTTTGTGAGCTGTTAATCTGATTTGCTGCAAGGAAATCACTAGATAACAAGATACCTAGGTGTCGGAGTAAGGATTTCCACAAAAATCTTCAAGGAAAACTTTTAGTGCTACAAAGAAGGGAAAAGGGAAGAAATACCAATACTCTCTGCAAGCACTATGGAAAGAATGGACACAATGAGGATAAGTCTTGAAGCTTCATTTGTAAAAAGTCCCTAATAGAGTGAGGAAGTCCCCACTCTCTAAGGTTGATGAAGAAGAGGAGCAAGTTGAAGGTGATGATGAAGTGGGTGATAAATTGTCCCTCATGCTAAACTTGTAGCCCAAGCCCAAGGTAGAAGAGAGGGAGCAATTATTTCATTTGAAGAAGTAGATCAAGAAGATGTTGGTCAAGGCTATCTTTGACACGAGTAGCCATAAGAAGATTATTTCTGAAGGAATGGTGAAGATGTTGAATTATATTGCACAGGGTTATTTCGAATCTTACGCACTAGAATGGATGCATAAAAATGTAGAATTGCTTGTTAGGAAGTAATATAAGTTTAAATATTCCATTTCATTTTCTATTATTAATGAGATTTAGTGCGATGTTGTATCGTTAGACATCTATGAATTCATTGTCATAAGTCGCTACTTGTGGGAAATGGATACAACCTCCAAACAAGATCAATGAGTACAAATTTGTGAAGGATGGAAGTCATATGTCATACATTCTTAAAAGGGAAAGCGAATTTCTTTGATCTCAAAGGCTTAGGAAAAGAGAATAACCAATGCTAGCCACAAGTTTGTTTTGTTACTGGGAAGAGCTTAGACAAAGGAGGAAGAACTAGAAATTGAACACGACCTGAAAAGGAAACTATCTTTGGACAAGATGATGTTTGAATTTGAGAATTTGTTCTTGGATATGAAATTTTTTCCACCCAAGACGTGGTCCAACACTATATTGAATTGGTCTTTTAGATGCCAAATTATGCAACAATGGGCTATACACAACATCCTTGTTGGAGAGCGAAGAGATCAAGAAGGAGGTTTAGTCATCACTAGAATGACCTCAAGTTCAATCATTGTGTGGTCAATCACGACATTGGTGCTTAAGAAGGATGGTGCATGGTGTATGTGAGTGGAATTTCAATCCCTGAATAAGATCACGATAAAATATCGACAACCTTTACCCCATTGGTCGATCAATTGGAATGAGTGACTTTCTTCTCCAAGTTAGACTTGAAGTTGAGTTGTCATCAAGTAAAAATGTGAGAAGAAGACACATGGAATATTGCATTTAAGATCAAGCAAGGGTTGTTTGGATGATTGGTCATGGCCTTTGTCTTATGTAATGCACCATCAAATTTCATGCCTCTAATGAACAAAGTTGTGGATGTACTTGGGCTCCTTTGTTATTGTCTATATGGCCAACATGTTGGTATTCAAATGTAGTTGGGAACAATGCTTGCATCATTACGCAAGAGTTTTACAAACTTTGAGAGAGAATTAGTTGCAAGCCAATTTGAAGAAGTGTGAATTTGGTAAGAAGGAAATGTTGTAATTGGGATTTATAATAGGAGGACAAATTTGCATAGATACAAACTCAACAAAGGGAATTCTTGATTGGCTAGCCCCAAAGAATGTCAATGAGATCAATAGTTTCTTGGGCCTAAGAAACCACCTCAAATTATTTATAGCCAAGTTTTTCTGAGATAATGGTTCCATTACATGGGTTGACTCAAATCAATAGAGAGTTCCTATAGACAACAAAGCATGGGAAGGTGTTTGAAGCTTTGAAGGAAAAGGTGTGCAACACTCCAAAGATGGGGTTGCCAAATTTGAGACTTCCTTTTGAGATAGAAATTGATGCCTTGGGATATGCCATGGGTGCAGTGGTGTGGCAAAAACATGGGCCTATCACCTACCATTTAGAAACTTTCACAAGGGTAGCAGTTAGTTATCCTACCTATGGAAAGAGTTGCATGTTATAGTGTAGGAAGTCAAGAATTGAAGACATTATTTGCTTGGCAAGGAAATTGTGATTCATATAGATTGGAAATTGTTGCAATTCTTGCAAACTTAATGCAAGTTGCAACATAGTCGACATTTCAATTAGATGTCATAGATGTCATACTTGGCCATTTGGTACAAGAAAGGTGTCCAAAATAAGATTGCAACTTTTTTGTTGAGACCACCAATGGTGTTTTCATTATGCAACTCGATACACTCAAACTCTAGGATTTCATGAATTCATATGAGGTTAATATTGAGTGGTGTCTATACATGGAGGCAATGGAGGGTGTTGATGCAAATAAGGTGTCATGTTGTGAACAGAGATTCCATATGGAAGATGGTAGACTTTATCGCTATACACAAATATACCTTCCTAAAAGGGAAGGTCATCTCTTGTTGATGAGGGAAGTACACAATTCGAAGGTAGCAAGGCCTTTTCTCATGCATAATACCTTGGCTAACCTATAGAGGTATTTTAATTGTCCCCATATGCAAGTTGATGTCAAGAACTTCATGAGACAATGTGCATTGTGGATCATCTCTTAGCCTCCAAACCAAAAATTGGAACTATAGAGTATAGACATTACTTCTAGTCCCCTCTAGACCATGGAAGAGCATTTCCATGGATTTTGTAGGATTGTCAACGACACAATGTCATCACAATTAGATCCTTGTGATCGTCGATGGAAAAAAGATGTATATGTTTATTCCTTGCAAAATTTTTGTGATGGGGTAAGATGCAAAAACATTGTTTTTTACACATATGTGTTCATGTTGGGTTTCTTACATCTATTGTGTTAGATAGAAACCCCAAGTTTCTCAACCACTTTTGGATCACATTGTGGATAATTATGGACACCAAGTAATGTTAATTGGGTCTAGCTCTGGTGGTTGAGAGGAAAAATGTTATCCTCCCCACTTGAGTTCAAACTTGCTTATGACATGTTTACTCTTCGTGAGGTAATTATTGATTGGGGTTCTTCGTGAACCATAAGAAATATCTCACTCTCGCTTGTAGGTTTGAGGGTTGGATGATAAGTTAGATGTAAAAATAAATGATGGACACCAAGTTAAAAAGGAGTACCTCATTCCATTTGCAATTAGAAGGACAAAGTTAAGTTGCTAATTACATAGTGGGGCAAAGTGAAGTTGTTAATTACACATTGGTACAACTAATTTTCTTGTATAATCACAAGCATTTAAAGACATGGGATGAAAGTCCCATATGTTTAACATGCATATAATAGGGCAAATCAATGATCATTGAGACTTCCACCCCTTTAGATATGTCTTGGATTTTTTTTGCAAACTCCATTTGATATTCTTTATCCAATCATAGGAACAAGCAATAAACACCAAAAAAGTGAGCAAGACAAAGCCATTTGGTTGGTGGAATACATCAAGAAGATTCATGACCAAGTGCAACAGGTTTTGTAGGAATATTAGTTGAGATACAAATATAGACATGATCAACAAAGGCATGACTATGCCTTCGATGATGGATATATGGTATGACAATGTTTGTCCAAATAAAGGTTCAAGGGAACAACTAAGAAGCTTAGAGTATAGTCTCATCAAATATGGATCCTTCAAGATCTTGGAAAAGATAGGTAATAATGCATTCCAACTAGAATTGCTACAACCTACCATACATAGGCATATACTTGCTGGTAAATGTTGATTTGTTGAGGTTGTTTGTGCCCTCAATGCTCCAAACTAATGAAGGAATGAGGTCCATGTTACCTATTGTGGATGAGTCGATTATGAAGGTAGTGCTTGATGCGAATTGAGTTTTGGAGAGCAAGCTTTGTGCGAGTCAACAAGGGGAATTGAGATTGTAAAGAGTTAGCGAAAAGGGCTAGTTACCTTAAGTGGTATGGTACACAAGTTCAATAATTATTTTTGGACTTGCAAACACTAGAAGTTGATAGGGACCATCAAACTTCTAGTGGGAAGGTCTAATCCATATCAAAAAATGTTGAACTAACCTTGCTAAGTTGGTGGAGTCTCAAGGTAGAAAGTATTGGTTCAAAAGGATCAAACAAAGCTCAAGGGGAGTCCATTTGCAAAAGGTCAAGAAATAGAGGTGTCAATGAGTTCGAAGGGGTTGGTAGGTGTTGGGCAAAGGGATGGTGGATGACAAGAAAGGATTGATAGGGGTCCAATGGAGAATTAGAAGATGAAATACAAAGCGACATGTGAGAGCATTGTTGACATTAGCTAGGTGGTGTTGTTGATGATTGGTATTCGTGAATGATATAGTGTTGGAAGTCTTCTGTGTTAGCAGGTCTAAGGCCATTGATGTCAATAGGTATTAGGTCATCTAATGTTGTTGTTGTTAATTGGAGGAATGCCATCGACAAAAATAAGGTTGTTAGTCTTGAAGAGCAAGTTGTTGAAACCAACAATGCTAGAAACAAGTTGTAGTGCAGGTAGGATGTCGTTGTCATCAATAGTTTCTTGCAATGGTTACAAGAAGTTAAATTGCTAATAAATAATTCTTGGTAGGTGGCCTATTTAAGATGGTACACAAGGCATTAAAGGGGTTCTTTGTCTTTCAAACGTTAGATCACTTGAATACTCAATTAGGTGCAGGAAATAGTTGTAAGTGACTAATAGAAGGTATGAAGCAATGGCCTACTCATCACTAGTGTTTTTCTACTACAAAGGTTTGCTCTCAATGTTGCAGGATAATTTTACCCTTCAGGAGTTACCTCCATTAGGCTCTTCCTAGACCTAAGACAAAAATAGAGATACAACCGGTAGACCTTCCTAGATCTAAATCATACATGAATAGATCTATGAAATAACAAGATAAGAAACTTACTTGATGATTCGACGGTTGTCCCTACACGCTCCTTGGTTGTTTGCTTTTTTGAAGATGTCCTTCACTTTCAAAAACGTAGATCTGCACACATGTAATACACACGAATACCTTTCATGAGATCAAATCTAACATATATGAATTAATAACAGATGTAAAATCATAACATGAAGACAAGAAAATATTAATTTTCTATGAAGATCATAACAATCATATATAATCAATTAGGGGGGAAAGTCATGTGCATCTTCTATTAATAAAATGAAAGTCTTACAACTTACAATCAAGAGGCTTGATGAAGCTCTTCCCAATATCCTTTTCCAAGCTCTGTGATCAATCCGATAGTATAATTTTACTCTGTATTTTCCTCTCCTTTTCCCATGAGAGAACCCCACTATATAGAGTGTGAATAAATCAAGACACCCAAGATAACAAACTTCTCGAGGTTGTATTATGAGAAAACCGAGCCTTGGTCGTATCTCTTTGAAACGAATCCTAATTGGGGAGTAACAAACACAGTCGTGCCTTGCATTCTTGTAGTGCACGACGATCACGACTTGAAAGAAAAGAAGTTGTGACCATCAACTTTTGGTCACAAGTTGTAAAGGGACAACCTGCGACCAGGCAAAAAGGTACTAGAAACTCAAGGGAAGTGTGACATAAATGAGTGTCTCAGCCTACTAACCTCTATATGATGTCCATCAAGTGATCAGGTGGAAAATGACTATATAACACTCAAAGTGTGAGGGGTTTAGTTTCAATGCAATTATGCAACGCCCTATCTTAGGTATCTCTTCCTTGTAATTTTATTTGTAGTTTCCATCCATGTTTTTTTTTTGTTTGTTAGTTTGCTCGTGACCTATGGGACTAAACTGTGGCTAAGAAACTGCGACTTAGCGGCAACTAAGCCGTCAAAATTACCTGGGGATCACACCCGGCCTGAGCCACACCAACCCTTAACATGGATGGATTTTTTGTCCCCGCAGGTTTCCAACCAGTGAATTTAACATCACGAAGTGGCTTAACAACACACTCTGTCACCGACTTTCCTACACCTCGGGGACTAGTTGCCATCCATGTTAATGAAATTATGGAATTTTTATTTCTTGTGAGGGTTTCTCTAGTGTAAAGAAGAGTGTATCATTTTTCCTTCTGTGGATGTTGTTTGTTTGTTTTTTGCATTTGTAAGATTTAATTGAATCCCCGGTGCCAGTGGCTCACCTTGTGTCCTTTCCGTTCTTCGATTTGGTGAAGACGACCCATTTCCCAACTGACTAGGAGACAATTCAAGAACAAGGATATTCATTATGGAAAGGAGGAGCATTAAGCAACTTTCCTACTGCCCCCACACCAAATAAGTAATTCAGGGATTTATTGTTTTCCTGACGAAGGTAATTTATTGCTCACCCATAAGGGTGAGGAGGGGAAGGAGCCTTTTTATAGTCCTTTGGTTGCAAGACAAGGTTAGGAGATTATATAATCTACTATAAGTAGTTTCGTTGGTCATAATTGAACCAACAATGATGAATGAACATCTTGTCAATGAGACTAGCTCCTAACTAGCCGAAAGTGGTTGGATTTCAGATTAGTAGTATACTAAATTAAACAGTAGGAAGATATTGATGAGGCTAAGCAAATGTCGCTATCACTTAACCTACATGATTAAGATATATATATAAAGAGAGAATCTCATGAAAAGAGGTTTCTCCCAGTTGAAGCTATCATTTATTCCACTAATTTATTTTAAAGGTGGGTAGGATCAATTCATGACAGGGATATTTAATAATGATGGATAAACAATTTGTATGGTATAACAAAATAATAAAATCGCTACAATTCATGTCGAGTAGGCCAAGCAAGGTTAAAGGCTGAAGGCAGTAGAGATGATTTCTCTATGTAGTTTGAACAAGCATCTTACAAATGAATGTTGCTTCAACGAATGAAGGGGGGAAAGAGGCAATATGTGCAAAGGCTCGAATACCATCAGAGTCTTCAATAACACTGACCACTCTAATGGACCTATCATGCAAAGAAATCAATTCAGGCGTGCTTAAATCTGCTTATGTGGAGGCTGGAAAGGTGTTTTCTGTCTATGTGGCATGACATCAAAAGTTTAACTTTGGTTGCGTGAAATTTTGTTAGTTTTAAGCATTTCAATTTTTAGCATGTTAAATAATTTTGTACAATGTATTAATGTTGTCACTATAGTGGAGATGGTAAAACATTTGGAGGACTCGTGTTCAAAACATATCTAATATACAAAATATCATTGTATGGCTACTACAAGTCCATGCCCATCTTTGTATCCCATGGTCACGTATCACATTTTATATGACCACGGTCTTGGGGCTCAAGGAGCATAAGGAGCCCAAACTAAAAATTAATGCAATTTTGCAAAAAATTGTGGTTGTTTATGGCCTTTAAATCTTGATAAATTTTATTGAAGCATTAATGGAATTTTTCAGTCAAATTTCAAAAATTGCATGGCCTTGTTTCCACTTTTGAAGTCTTCTTTAGTAACACATTGTCTTTAAATGGATTTTTATCATTCCTGGGACATTTTGTGCCTGCAATCAGTACACGTTTAAGTTTCAACATTTTCTGCCTATAGGCTTTTGTAACGTGGAAGAGAATTTCCATGGATTTTGTAGGATTGTCAACGACACAATGTCATCACAATTAGATCCTTGTAATCATCGATGGAAAAAAGATGTATATGTTTATTCCTTGCAAAATTTTGGTGATGGGCAATATACAAAAACATTGTTTTTTACACATGTGTGTTCATGTTGGGTTGCTTACATCTATTGTGTTAGACAGGAACCCCAAGTTTCTCAACCACTTTTGGATCACATTGTGGATAATGATGGACACCAAGTAATTCCAATTGGGTCTAGCTCTGGTGGTTGAGAGGAAAAATGTTATCCTCCGCACCCGAGTTCAAACTTTCTTATGACATGTTTACTCTTCGTGAGGTAATTATTGATTGGGGCTCTTCGTGAACCATAAGAAATATCTCACTCTCACTAATAGGTTGGAGGGTTGGATGATAAGTTAGATGTAAAAATAAATGATGGACACCAAGTTAAAAAGGAGTACCTCGTTCCATTTGAAAATAGAGGGACAAAGTGAAGTTGTTAATTACATAGTGGGGCAAAGTGAAGTTGTTAATTACACATTGGTACAACTAATTTTCTTGTATAATCACAATCATTTAAAGACATGGGATGAGAGTCCCATATGTTTAACATGCATATAATAAGGCAAATCAACGATCATTGAGACTTTCACCTCTTTAGATATGTCGTGGATTTTTTTTGCAAACTCCATTTGATTTTCTTTATCCAATCATAGGAACAAGCAATAAACACCAACAAAGTGAGCAAGWCAAAACCWTTTGGTTGGTGGAAGACATCAAGAAGATTCGTGACCAAGTGCAATAGGTTTTGTAGGAATATTAGTTGAGATACAAATATAGGCATGATCAACAAAGGCATGACAATGACTTCGATGATGGATACATGGTATGACTACGCTTGTCCAAATAAAGGTTCAAGGGAACAACTAAGAATCTTAGAGACTAGACTCATCAAATATGGATCCTTCAAGCTCTTTGAAAAGATAGGTAATAATGCATTCCAACTAGAATTGCTACAACCTACCATACATAGGCATATACTTGGTGGTAAATGTTGATTTGTTGAGGTTGTTTGTGCCCTCAATGCTCCAAGCTAATGAAGGAACGAGGTACATGTTACCTATTGTGTATGAGTCGATTATGAAGGTAGTGCTTGATGCGAATTGACTTTTGGAGATCAAGTTTCGTGGGAGTCAACAAGGGGAATTGAGATTGTAAAGAGTTAGCGAAAAGGGATAGTTACCTTAAGTGGTATGGTACACAAGTTCAATAATTATTTTTGGACTTGTAAACACTAGAAATTGATAGGGACCATCAAACTTCTAGTGGGAAGGTCTAATCCATATCAAAAAATGTTGAACTAACCTTGCTAAGTTGGTGGAGTCTCAAGGTAGAAAGTATTGGTTCAAAAGGATCAAACAAAGCTTAAGGGGAGTTCATTTGCAAAAGTTCAAGCAATAGAGGTGTCGATGAGTTCAAAGGGGTTGGTAGGTGTTGGGAAATGGGATGGTGGATGACAAGAAAGGATTGATAGGGGTACAATGGAGAATTAGAAGATGAAATACAAAGCGACATGTGAGAGCATTGTCGACATTGGCTAGGTGGTGTTGTTGATGATTGGTATTCGTGAATGATAGAATGTTGGAAGTCTTCAGTGTTAGCAGGTCTAAGGCCATTGACGTCAGTAGGTCTTAGGTCATCTAACGTTGTTGGTGTTAATGGGAGGAATGCCATCGACAAAAAGAAGGTTGTTAGTCTCAAAGAGCAAGTTGTTGAAACCAACAATGCTAGAAACAAGTTGTAGTGCAGGTAGGATGTCGTTGTCATCAATAGTTTCTTACGATGGTTACAAGAAGTTAAATTGCCAATAAATAATTCTTGGTAGGTGGCCTATTTAAGGTGGT
Source organism: Picea mariana (assembly GCA_032191745.1). Lineage (NCBI taxonomy): Eukaryota > Viridiplantae > Streptophyta > Pinopsida > Pinales > Pinaceae > Picea > Picea mariana. The sequence continues at coordinate 12,253 of JASDQU010205348.1, forward strand.
ACACAAGGCATTAAAGGGGTTCTTTGTCTTTCAAACGTTAGATCACTTGAATACTCAATTAGGTGCAGGAAATAGTTCTAAGTGACTAATAGAAGGTATGAAGGAATGGCCTACTCATCACTAGTGTTTTTCTACTACAAAGGTTTTCTCTCGATGTTGTAGGATAATTTTACCCTTCAGGAGTTACCTCCTTTAGACTCTTCCTAGACTTACGAAAAAAATAGAGATACAACCGGTAGACCTTCCTAGATCTAAATCATACATGAATAGATCTATGAAATAACAAGATAAGAAACTTACTTGATGATTCGACGGTTGTCCCTGCACGTTCCTTGGTTGTTCTCTTTTTTGAAGATGTCCTTCACTTTCACAAACGTGGATCTGCACACATGGAATACACACGAATACCTTTCATGAGATCAAATCTAACATATATGAATTAATAATAGATGTAAAATCATAACATGAAGACAAGAAAATATTAATTTTCTATGAAGATCATAACAATCATATAGATCTATGAAATAACAAGATAAGAAACTTACTTGATGATTCGACGGTTGTCCCTGCACGTTCCTTGGTTGTTCTCTTTTTTGAAGATGTCCTTCACTTTCACAAACGTGGATCTGCACACATGGAATACACACGAATACCTTTCATGAGATCAAATCTAACATATATGAATTAATAATAGATGTAAAATCATAACATGAAGACAAGAAAATATTAATTTTCTATGAAGATCATAACAATCATATATAATCAATTAGTGGGGAAAGTCATGTGCATCTTCTATTAATAAAATGAAAGGCATACAACTTACAATCAAGAGGCTTGGAGAAGCTCGTCCCAATCTCCTTGTCTAAGCTCTATGATCAATCTGATAGTATAATTTTACTTTGTCTTTTCCTCTCCTTTTCCCGTGAGAGAACCCCACTATATATAGTGTGGAGAAATCAAGACACCCAAGATAACAAACTTCTCGAGGTCGTATTATGAGAAATCTGAGCCTTGCTCATATCTCTTTGAAACAAATCCTAATTGGGGAGTAACAGACCCGATCGTGCCTTGCATTCTTGTACGGTCACGACTTGAAAGAAAACAAGTTGCGACCATAAAATTTTGGTCACAAGTTGTAAAGGGACAACCTGCGACCAGGCAAAAAGGTACTAGAAACTCAAGGGAAGCGTGACATAACTCAGTGTCTCAGCCTACTAACCTCTAGATAATTTCAATCATGTGATCAGGTGGAAAATAATTGTATAACACTCAAAGCATGAGGGTTTTAGTTTCAATGCAATTATGAAACTCCCTATCTTGGGTATCTCTTCCTTGTAATTTTATTTGTAGTTGTCATCCATGTTTTTTTGTTTGTTTGTTAGTTTGCTCGTGACCTGTGGGACTAACCTATGGCTAAGAAACCGCGACTCAAGGGCATCTAAATCGTCAAAATCACGTGGGGATCGCACCCGACATGAGCCACACCAACCCTTAACATGGATGGAGTTTTTGTCCCCACAGGTTTCAAACCGGTGAATTTAACATCACAGAGTGGCTTAACAACACACTTCGTCACCGATTTTCCTACACCTCGGGGAACATTTGCCATCCATGTTAATGAAATTATGGAATTTTTATTTCTTGTGAGGGTTTCTCTAGTGTAAAGAAGAGTGTATCGTGTTTCTTTATGTGGATGTTGTTTGTTTGTTCTTTGCATTTGTAAGATTTAATTGAATCCCAGGTGTCGGTGGCTCACCTTGTGGCCTTTCCGTTCTTCGGTTTGTTGAAGACGACCCATTTCCCAATTGACTGGGAGACAATTTGAGAACAAAGATATTCATTATGGAAAGGAGGAGCGTTAAGCAGTTTTCTTGCTTCCCCCACACCAAATAAGTAATTCAGGGATTTATTTTTGTCCCGACGAAGGTAATTTATTGCTCACCCATAAGGGTGGGGAGGGGAAGGAGCCTTTTAATAGTCTTTTGGTTGCAAGACAAGGTTAGGAGATTGTATAATCTACTATAATTAGTTTCGTTGGTCATAATCGAACCAACAATGATGAATGGACATCTTGTCAATGAGACTAGCTCCTAACTAGTCGAAAGTGGTTGGATTCCAGATTAGTTGTATACTAAATTAAAAAATAGGAAGATATTGATGAGGCTAAGCAGATGTCACTATCACTTGACCTACATGATTAAGATATATATAAAGAGAGAATCTCATGAAAAGAGGTTTCTCCCGGTTGAAGCTATCATTTATATCCACTCATTTATTTTAAAGGTGGGCAGGATCAATTCATGACAGGGATATTTAACAGTGATGGATAAACAATTTGTATGGTATAACGAAATCATAAAATCGCTACAATTGATGTCGAGTAGGCCAAGCAAGGTTAAAGGCTGAAGGCAGTAGAGATGATTTCTCTATGTAGTTTGAACAAGCATCTTACAAATGAATGTTGCTTCAGTGAATGAAGGGGGAAAGAGGCAATATGTGTGAAGGCTCGAATACCATCAGATTCTTCAATACCACTGACCACTCTAATGGACCTATCATGCAAAGAAATCAATTCAGGCATGCTTAAATCTGCTTATGTGGAGGTTGGAAAGGTGTTTTCTGTCTATGTGGCATGACATCAAAAGTTTAACTTTGGCTGCCTGAAATTTTTTCAGTTTTAAGCATTTCAATTTTTAGCATGTTAAATAATTTTGCACAGTGTATTAATGTTGTCACTATAGTGGGGATGGTAAAACATTTGGAGGACTCGTGTTCAAAACATATCTAATATACAAAATCGCATTGTATGGCTACTGCAAGTCCATGCCCATCTTTGTATCCCCTTGTCATGTATCACATTTTATATGACCACGGTCTTGGGGCTCAAGGAGCATAAGGAGCCTAAACTAAAAATTAATGCAATTTTGCCAAAAATTGTGGTTGTTTCTGACCTTTAAATCTTGGTAAATTTTGTTGAGGCCTTAATGGAATTTTTCAGTCAAATTTAAAAAATTGTGTGGCCTTATTTCCACTTTTGAAGTCTTCTTCTGTAACACATTGTCTTTAAATGGATTTTTATCATTCTTGGGACATTTTGTGCCTGCAATTAGTACACGTTTAAGTTTCAACATTTTCTGCCTACAGGCTTTTGTAACCTGTATGACCTTTTCACATTTTCTAAAATTAAATCTCCTACAACTCAAAAAAATATGAATCTATAATGGACCCTCTTAATCTCTACAAAATGTAATGTGTATGACCTTTTCATATTTTCTAAAATTAAATCTTCCACAACTCAAAAAATATGAATCTGTAATGGTCTCTCTTAATCTCTACCCAATGGTTGTTCATAATGCCCTAAATTTATCCATGGAAAATGATACACTGCAATTTTGAATGCTACTTTGGTTGATCTTTGAACCTTTCATGAAATGTTTGCACAGAAGAAACATCCAATAATGTTGGAGGGAAGTAGTGGCCAAGAAAACAATTAACCTTGCTAAATCTAAGGGGCATTGTGGTAAGCATGATGAAAGTGTAGCAATTGAATTTGATGCATAGTGAGGTTTTAGTGTTTTTTGGTATTAAAAACATCTGATCAATAGCTATTAATGCTTAATATGATCCCAAAAATGGTTTTTTTCTTAATTTTGGTAGTTGTTGTGAGGAAAAATTCATAACATGTTTCAATGAAACTTCACGAAAGAATGCTTGGAGAAAAATTGTATCTCGTGCCTATCTTGGTGTTGATATTTCCACAAAGATTCCCTACTGTTTGTTGACTCATTTCCAAAGTAATCCCATGCCAGCCAATATTTTGCTAACATTGAAACTAAATGCTTAACAAATCTAGTACACATGTTGTTCAAATACTAAAAAGTCCCTTCATGTGAATTAAGTTGAACTATATCTGAAATTTGTACATATAACTTGAAAGCATTTGGTATTTGAGTCGAGATACATCTTTTGATATTTAATTGTCAGATGTTTGTACTATTGCAATGTTTTTCATCCTGTATGTATGAACGTCTAACTGGAGTAAGTCAATTTGTAACTTGAGTGTTTGAGCCTTGATTTTTTTAGCTTTTTCAATTGAACTAAGCCAATGCAGTTCTGATATATGCAATCATGCCAAAGACTGTTGAACAAAGTTGTTTTGAATGGAATTGTTTTTGGACTTATTTTAGTCATATATTAATTGATTTTGGTTGTGATTTGATTGATTGTGATGGTATATGGATCAAAAGGTAGAAGAACAAGGCTACTCTCTTTTGAATTACAGAAAGATTTCCTAGTACTTTCCAGACATCATGAAACTAATATAGATGCATGTTATTACAAGAATTGAAATGCACCAAGATTCTGCTTTCTATACTGAACACTATTTGGCATGTGTTTTGCATTCTTATGGCTAGGCATACCAGTGTGGTAGTTTATGGAAGGAGTATTATTTTGGGGGCGATATTCAACACAGCACTACATGTCAAACTCAATATAGAAAACCATGTAAAGTGGTTGACTTGGGTGTCACTCATGTCCCAATGGAAATGTTTGAAGAGTTCTTGGAAGAAATAAGCCCTCACTATACAGTTGAAACATATAGTTTATTGCACCATAACTGTAACAACTTCAACAATGAGGTTGCACAGTTTTTGGTTGGTTGTAGTATCCCAGATTTCATCCTTAGTCTCCCACAGGAAGTGATGAACATCCCAATGGATCCTTTAATAAGTAGGTCATTTTCAAAGCAGATGTTTATGTTGAAGAGTGAATACAAAGAATGACGTTGAGCCTTATCACTTATGAAACTGCATCACTAACTCATTTCTTTCATTTGTATTTCCTCATTTTCTGTGAAGCAGTGCCAATGATAATGCAGTTTGAAGCTACTCTAAGATATGGAGGGGCACCTCAAGTTCCTCATATCAGTGGTTCATTACCCATGTCCAACCTTGTGCAGCAACAAGGAATATCAAAAATTCTAAACAAGCTGGAGGATAGAAGGGTGTCAGAATCAGTAACAGTTGAAAGTAATGTTAGCAGCAATAAACCACCTATAGTTAAACCTGTCAGTCACCAATTAAATTATTCCACCAACTATGACAAAGAACATGATAATTGTAATGGGCTCTTTGCCTATGGTTTAACCAAAATCCATGGACGACACACCCATCACCAAGATTGCTTTAGACTCTAGCGTTGGACAACAGGTCGGCTCTTTGGTTATGTTTAACAAGCATAAAATTGCATTGTGTTTTCTACATGGAAATGCGTTTAGGTGCAACAAAGTCCACTATTTCCCATACCGACCTGTTGTTTATCAATCCGCCCCTTTTATTCTTGACCTAGGTATAATATAGTCTCCCCATTGTTCTTGCATGCATGAAGAGAACTTGGTGGTCCACTTCATGGGAACATCATGAATACATAAAGTTATCCATATTAAACAATAATTATTTATTATAAGAATATATATGAGTCATGATTCATTGTCTATAATAGACGTGTATAAATACACGTGGTGGGTGATAGGTCATGTCTTTAGAAAAGGGAATCACTTATCATTACTACACATTAATGACCACATAATAATTACTATATTATAACCATAATTGTAATATACCCTAGGTATATTACAAGTCTC
>JASDQU010205349.1:19925-36055 GCA_032191745.1 Picea mariana
AGTTGGTCAAAAGAAATTAATCAAAATATAGGATACAAGCAAGGTTTCCCCATATCCCCTACCCTTTCTTGAATTTACATTGACAAGTTGGAAGCTTTTATAGAAGTTGCATGTTGTGTTGGACCAAATATTGCTAGTATAGTCATCATCCATCTTCTCTATGTTGATTATATTGTTCTTATGGAAAGGAATTCCTATGACCACGGTAAGCACCTTAGCATCCTCAAGGACTTTTTCTCTAGTATAGGAATGACTATGAGCACTGACAAAACGAAGGTTATGATAATTAAATCCAACAAGATCACCTATGATACTTTCATGTATGATAACAATACCTTGGAGGAAGTTCCTTTGTATAAGTATCTTGGAATTGATATTCATTACAACCTCGATTAGAACTATAACATTGAGAAAATGATAACTCGAGGGTGGAAAGCTTATTATGGGCTTGAAAATAATTGTAAATTAGCATACCTTTGGCTATGGGATAAGAATAAGATCCTCTTTGAGACTCTTGTCACTCTTAATATCTTGTATGGAATTGAAGTTTGGGGATACAATATCTCTTGAGAATACTCGAGAAAGATAGAACATATTCAAAATAGTTTTTGAACTTATAATATCAAAATTAAAGACAATGCACCCTATCTTATCATCCACATACAATCAATCCTTTCCCCCATTGAGATAACATATATTATTAGGTACTCAATGTACAATAACAAGATAAACAAAGTGGACAACAAGAGGCTTCCCAAAATTGCTTCGGACTCTAGAAAAAATCACCAATGACTCAAGTGGGGATGACATAATGATGCCAAGTCTTCGCTAAATCATCAAGGAATAAAAGAAGGAGTTATTCTATGGAATACAAATGATATTAAAAATATTGTTCAATCTAAATTGAAAGAGAATCTATGGTGCAGTAAAGAATTAGAGGATAAAATAAAATAAAGATATTATAAGGAGGTGGTTAACCTTAATCTTGAAGATAAAAAAACTACAAGGAAAACACCTTGTAGTCGAGGTTTTTACAGAGGTTTTGAGTTAGAAGATTAAGCAAAATTTCCAAAAAACACTCTTCTACAACTTGTGCTATTCTTAGTGGAGATTTTAACGAATCTTCCATATAACTAAAAACATTTGGGTTGGGGGAGGTTTTAGCAAGGGTTTTTTTTTTTTTCGATGCTTGTATTGAAAAAATACACCGATGTGGTATTCAGTATAACTTACTGATGCACACACATAAATGAAAATAAGTAGTGTGTATACATAAATCAAAAGCACTAGTGTGTACAAATAAATAAAGAGCATCAGTGCATACAAATAAATAAAATGCATCAGTGCATACACAAATAAAATGCATCGGTATTTTTTATGTTTATGCATGCACTCACGTGTATTGTAATCATGAGCACCAAATTCTTGAAATGATAAAAATGTAATTGTACATTATGTCGTTTAAAGAAACAGTTCTTTCTCACAATTTTTAACACCAATGTATGTAACTCATAAAAGCGCACTGTTTAGTGAGTTCAGAAGAATACAATGCACCAATATGTATATATTTTAATTAATTGTGTTTTTACAAATTTTCAATTAATCAGCTCAAACTCAAATATTTTTTAGAATAGTATTGATTTTTATATTTGTGTTATTTTTTTTTATATAATGATTTCATTAATGTGTTATCTAGTAGATTACACCTTTTTTATTTGTAACAATGTAAATGATCCATATATTAATTAATCAACAATGCAATATTTGACAATGTAATAAAATAAGAAGCACATTTTATTATATATGAATAAGTGACATGTCATCTTACAAAATGGGACAACATAAAGGTGCACAATATTAAAAATGCAACCAATATGTAATTGTTATAGTCAATGGAAACATGTTCTCATTTAATTGGGACAATATGTTGAGTACATTAAACAAAATCCATGGTTTTAACAGAAAAATATTCTCAAACATACAACTTGTAGTAACATTCAATTTTATTGATTGTCATTCAACATCGCTTGAACTTTTATCATTGCTCGAGTTGTGTGCATGAATAATTTATTCAACACTTGTAGGCGATATTGTACTTTTGTTATTTAACATAATGTTTTCTGGATTTGATTGTTTTTTTATGTTCCGCCTCTTCATGTTCCATCTAGAAACATAGAAATAAAGTGTAATAAGTATATCTACATTTATATATAGTAGAACATAAATGATTGCATCAATAAAAAAGTGTACTATAACAGGGATTGTTTCATAAACAATTCACATTATTGTGAAGTCATGCTACATGTTGTCTTTCAAAATCTCTTCGATTAGATGCACCCCATACTTTGTTTCTCACACGTTTAATATGCCATGAGAAAGCAAGGTGGATATAATTAATATAAAGCTTTCTTGTTGTTCCATAAATTATAAAACAAGGGGAGTTAAACAACATAGCTATTTACAAATTATTCAATTAAACCTTGATACTTCAACATATACTCACAAACTATACTTAATCCAATGTTTATAAATTATTCAGTTGACTCTTCTTTGTATGGTATCACCTGCCAAAAGGTATGCATGGATGAGTGTAAATTAATTATTTAAATATACATACCATAACAAATATGAAATTTTAATTAAGACCAAAAAATTGAGTACTAAAAAACTTTGTGATCAACCCTTTTATTCCTCGTCGTCGTGTCTTATGTGTTAAATGGGTGTCATTTTTTTTTCTACAACAAAACAATTGAAATTGGTATTTCATGTGATAATTAAATTTGATGTACTTAAAAGAATAAATGAATGATTACATACCTCTAATGAACATTGTAATTATTGGAACGGCTCCTCCTGTGATGCAATTATGTTCATTTATTTCACCATCTTGTTGTACACTCTTCTTGACATCCCCACAAGCATGTATTATTTTTTCCCTCATTTGTACCTTGGAATTTCCATTATAAGCCTTAACCAAAACACATCATTAATTTAATCCTACATATAATTCAAAGATATTAAATTTGTAATACAACTTAAAGAACTCCCATTGTTCTCTTCTTGGAATGAGCTATGAATGTGTTCACTATAATAAGTTGTTTTTCTTGAACTTCTATCAACCATATTGTATAAAAAAAAATACAAGAATCATTAGATATTAAAACTACAATTTGTTTTACAAAATAAGATTAATATAATCATCAATGTTTTGTAAATTAATAGAAGCACTAGTGCCTCATTACAATTTATTTTGCACAACTGAACATGTAGACAACGTTATTTTTATTTTAATTTGTACAATGTTATTGATAGGAACATCCTCACTGGTGTGATTTTCTTGTATAGTGCACATCACAAACCAAAAAAATGTTTTAAAAATAAAACTCACAATGACAGGGTTTGGGATCCAATGCAATGAGCGATCTCATTACAACAGATACCAAATGTCCCATATACAAGTAAAGAAACCATTTTATATTTTTTATAATGCTTTCAATATTGAATGTAACTATGAAACCCTTTTATTGTTTTGATAATGCACACAAATTTGTTTGAATCAAATAAGGAAAAGATTGATATAATGAATAGAATAAAATTACATACCTGAAATTTCTGCTCTGCGAATTTGTATGTAAAATTTTCTTTTCAAAACAATCTACCCACTCCAAAGACTTTCTCGTAAATCTCTTTTGCACAAATCTCCCCTCTAAATATTAGAAAAAGAATGAAATATTGATTAGGGTTTTCATTTATAAACACAAACATTTTGAAAATATAAAACTCACTCTTTTTTTTTTGTTTTATATTTTGGCGTATTGATTCGGTTTGGAAATTGTTATTTATTTGACACTTTAGCCTTGTGCTCAACAGTAAGATGCACTATTTCATTTTTGTACTAGAACACACTAGAGATGTATTGGTTTCTAAGAGCACCCTGGAAGGTTCATGGTTTTTAAATAAATTTTTTTTGTTTAAAATTAAATTGTTCTAACCTATCCTGGTGTGTTCATTATACGTAAACTAGTGTGCTTTATTATTGAGGAGTACCGCAATGCATTTTATTTTTTATTAAAATAAAAATAAAATGATATTTTAGTATTTTATATTAAGAGCGTTTATCAGTGTGTTTTATTTGTTAAGCATCGGTATGCATGATCAACGTAGGAGCACTAGTGCGCACAATTGACTTAGGATTGTTGATGCACATGGGTGTTAAAACATATGCAAAAACCTCCTCCCACCCACCTTAAGTCGACTAACCACATTAGTGCACCTAAGTCAATTTAGGGTGCATCAATGCAGTCAATAAAATAAGCGAACTGGTACTAAAACCTTCGGTCACCTAACTTCACAAACAACCTTTGCTATAAACAGAGAAGGGATAAGTTTTTCATGGAGGTTACGTAAAAACCTCTGCCAAGAGGTGTTCTACTTATAGATAAAATATCTCTTTATTTTGACTAGCATTAAAAAGAGAATCAATTTTGTTAAAATTAGAACTAATTCTCATGAGATACATAGTGAGACTATGATCTAGGTGGATATCAATGGACAACCACCTATTCCAACTGGCTCAAATATAGTTTTCATCTAGGCAGTTTTTTTCTAGATTTTGGGTCCTAAACTTCTGGGGTTGTTTTGAGGCCCTAAACAACATTTTTTGGGCTCACCATAGTCACACTATAAACATAGTCAAAGTGTGATGTTGACATGTGTACTCCTCGAATAGGCCTTTCCAAAGGGCTATCATGCGCCTAAAACGAAGATCATATGCAAAATTTACGACCTCGGAAGTTGATGTACCAACTTACCCCATCGGGGCCCACATGGCTTTTGGTGCTTCATCTCCTAGGGTTAGGTTTCTGGATATCTAGGTTTTTTTTATTACTTCTTGATGCTAAAAAGGTGTGGAGGCCTCATTTTTATGTTCTTAGGAGAATGCACATAGATTCCACATCTCTTCTCAAAGACTATCTACCACCATTTGAGCAAGATTGTTTCATTCTACATTTTACAGTTTGAACATATTTATTTATTGAATAGAAGTTAAATTTCAATGTATCTATGTTATTGTTCATTGTATCTTTATGCTAATGTTATAGATATATGTTTCATTTCATTCCACTCATAAATTTAGATCAATGGTATCAAAGTGGTCTTCTCTTCATTTGTTTTTTGTGCATGTCCCCAATGAAGTCAGGCTATAAATGGTTGGGACTCGAACCAGTTGAGCCTTTGTAAGATCATCCTTTATGAACTTAAAGACCACCCATGGGGGAAGAAAACAGAGATGATGGGGCATGATATCCCTTTAAATTGTTTCTTGAGGAAGCCCTCATGCTATAGAGGAAAGAGATGATGGATAATTTTTTGCAAATCCTTTGATGACTTCCAATAGACGACACATCTTCCTTGAGCAGAGGCACTGCCCCCTTCAAGGTACAGATCAATTTTGATATTCCTATATTTGAAGGTCAGATAGATGAGGATGTTGTAGACAAATGGTTAAACCTTCTAGAAGGGTATTTTTATGTCCATAACTTCTCTAACATAGAAAATATTAAATTCGTGCTCCTTAAGGGCGTCCCCCATGTCAAAGATTGGTGGGAGACTTTCTGTGAGAAAAAGGAAACAAAGGAATCTCCATTATTTGTAGTCTCACCCACTTGGAGTTCTTTTAGGGATGTTATTAAAGAAAAATACTACCCTGTTGGAAGTTATGAAGACTTATATACAAGATCGACAACACTGCAGCAGGAAAGGGACCAAAAAGTGCTAAAATTCACTAATGTCTTCCATACCTTGCACACCAATATGGGTATCAAATACTTTGAGCAACATTTAGTGATCAAGTACCACAGTGGTCTGCATATATACATATAGAAAAAAATGGATTTTTTGGACATCTTTTCCTTAGGAGCGACCTATCGATATGCTGTCAAAATTGAATAGAAGCTTAAACAAAAGACGTGGTAGTTTGGGTCTGTGAACCCCTGATAGAAAACGCAGGGAAAAGGAAGCCCCATCCTGTAGAAAAAAGGACAGAGAACAGATGGACATCCTGAGGAAAACCAGTCTAAGCCACTAACAAAGAAGAACAATGCAAAGACAAAGAAATACAGTGGGAAGTGGTGCGAGTTCCATAAGAGCCCTTGACATAACAACGTTAAATGCCGCTCAAAGTAGTCATTGCTGGAAGAGGTGAAATCATATGAATCATATGTGGGTTCCGACTCTGAGTGAAAACCAGAAAAATGGAGATGGATCAATGATCCAGAACCTAGTGCCACTGTTGCTACCACTAAGATCTATCCCAATGAACCTAATGAACCAGAGGAAGGTGAGTGCATATGTAATTCATAGATGTGGGTGAAGGGTACTCTGTTGTACTTCATCATTGATAGTGGTATCCAGAAGAACCTCATCTCAATGGAGTTCATAAAGTGGTTATCTCTACCGACAACACCACACTCATAATCGTACACAATTGGATGGCTCCACTAAGGGAGAGATCTTTGCGTCAGCCAATAGTGTCACCTGCCCTACGACATCAATCCCTTCAAAGATGAGGTATTGTGTGATGCCACCCTCCTTGAATTTTGTGATGTTCTTTTGGGCCAGCCTTAGTTATGGAAATGTCATGATGTATATGAGTCTACACCTTGTAGTGTTATTATTACCTTGGACATGAAATTGTACATGATACCCAAAATAGTCCCACCTACTATCGTTTCTTTGATCTTTTCCAAGCAATGTAGGAAGGTCGTCTCTCAAACTGGGAAGTTTGTCTTCTTCATGATTCATGCTCAAAGTAGGTGGAAGATTGCAGCCACATCCATGGCCTTCGTGGCATGTCTCTCCGTGTAGCAGAAGCAAGTGGATAAGGTCATGGAAGAATACAAATACATATTCTCCTCACCCACTACGGTACCTCTTCATTGTTAGGTCAGGAATTCAATCGATCTGACCCCCAGCGCACCGCTACCCAATGGTTCGGTCCATCATCGCTCTCTGTCATAAAATGAGGAAATCAAGTGCCAGATCCAATATCTACTCGAAAAGGGGCACATTTGACCAAGATCATCACCTTGTGGAAGCCTAATCGTTCTTGTCCAAAAGAAAGACAAGACCTGGCGACTCTGCATTGATTATCAGACACTAAATAAAATGACAGTCAAGAACCGATACCCAATTCCCCGAATTGACGATCTCCTTGACCAACTCAATGGGGCCAAATACTTCAGTAAGAATTATTTGAAATCTGGATACCACCAGGTCCCAATAGAGAAGACCGATGTATGTAAGAATTCCTTCGAGTCCAAATAAGGTCTTTTGGAATGGTTGGTCATGCCCTTTGGCTTGACAAATTCCCCAACAAATTTCATGAGGATGATGGACGATATCTTCTAGCCTTCTACCAATTATTTTGTGGTGGTGTATTTCGATGACATCCTCATATTCATCAAGAGTTGGGTGGAACAATTGTAGCATATTCAGTAGGTTTTGCACACTCTACGATAGCACAAGCTATATGCAAATTTGTAAAAGTGATCATTCAGCATGAAAATGGTCTAGTACCTAGGATACATTGTTGATGAGCATGGGGTGCATGAAAATCGAGCCAAGATCCAGGTCGTTCATGACTGGCTAGCCCCGACCACATTCAATGAGCTTCAGAGCTTCTTAGGCCTTGCCAATTTCTATCGTAGATTCATGTTGGAATTCTCCCATATTGCATGGGCCTTTAGCCTAGTGAACAGGGGTGGTGGAAAGGAAAATTTCATGTGGGGTCAGTCGCAACAAAAAGCGTTTGATTATTTGAAGAAACACTTGTGCTCAGCCTCGATGCTCTCATTCCCTGATCCGCAAGAACCTTTTGAGATTGAGACAGATTCTTAAGACTATGTTATGGGTGCATTTCTCACTCAACATAAACATCTAGTGGCCTATCATAGTGAGAAACTATCAGATATTGTTTGTGAGTACCCAACTTACGATAAATAAATGTACTCCATTGTACAAGCTTGTCACCAGTGGAGGAATTACATTCTCGAGAAGGAGACAATCACTCATGATGATAACAAGCCTCTTCATTTTACGGAGATACAAGGAAAATTACAGAATGACCACCATCAGAAGTGGTCCTCATACTTGTAGCAGTTCCATATCAACATCAAGTATAAGACAGGGAGCATCAACCGCGTCGTTCAATGCCTCAGTCGACCTCTAGTTACAGCACTAACCACAGTGCTACACTCCTACAACCATGAGACCTTCGGTTGGCCCCAACTCTACGAGAGAGATTCTGACACACTCAGTGCCCCTAAACAACGTATTTTGGGCTCACCATAGACACACTATAGACAGATACAAAGTGTGACGGAAACATGTGTAGTCCTTAGATAGACCTTTCCAATGAGCTATCATGCACCTAAAACAAATATCTTATGAATAATTTACGACCTCGAGAAGCTGATGTACCAACTTACCCCATCGGGGCACACATGAGTGATCCAAAATCGGATCTAGGAGCTTGACAGGGCTAAAAAAGGCTCAAAAATGAAAGTTCTCAGAATTGGATCAAACCAATTCCATTACGACCGGCTCGTCATCCTGATTCTGGCCATATATTCACTTTTTCAAACGGGCACTGTATGCGAGAGTTATCGCACTCTGACCGTTTTCCCAAACAGGGAAAAAGTCAACAGGTCCAGTCAAATGTTGACATCAGCATGACATTAGTAGTGTTGACATGGAAGAGGCAGTTGGCGACAAGTGGCAGTCGGGCAGAAGGTGACTGTTCAGTGACAGGAATCCACCCAGCAGTTGACAAGTGGTATTTGTTTGGCAAATTGTTGGGTGCCACGTGGCACCATGATATTGGTTAATGGTTGGTGGAAAAAGTTTATTTGGAGTCCATGGGGGTCAATCCCATGACCTCTTGGACTAGCCCAAATTTTGGAAAAGTCCCTATTACCAATGCGCCCTTGTGATTCTTGTAATACTCGACTCACTTTATTGTAAATTAAGTGAAATAAAGTTACAATGAGGCAAAAGGGGGTTGGGGCTAAGCCCCAACCCATGGTCTAAACATTGCATACGACCTCAACCCAAAAAAAAGGAGGCTCCTCCTCATGTGCATGCTCAAATGGATAAGCACCAGCCCAAGGATCAGGGGATATCCCATAAGACCAGGGGGCGCACTCCAAAAGGGGCTTAGCCCAACTAAGGCACCCTTCTTTTAGCCTTTGATCCTATGCATGCGCATAAAGACCAGGAGCCAAGGGGCGCGCCCAGCCTTAGGGGCTACTCTGTGTATTTTTGAATTTTTGGTTACAGAGTGGGTTTTATTGTATAGTTTGGAATTTTTAATTGATATTTAGGCCTGTTATTGAAGATTTTGGCCATTATTGGGAGATATTGGATTCTTTTTTAGCCTAGATTTTGGGAGGAAGTTGGGGATGGATAACCAACTTCATATTTATAAAAACTAGGCCTGTTTGAAAACATGGAGGACAGTCAGATCAGAGTTATGCTGAAGCAAAGCCAAGCCAAAGCCATTTTTATGCAGGGAAGCTGTTGAGGAGCAGACGTTTGCAGGGCATTTCTGGGAGCTACACTCAATATTTTTCAGTGCCGTCAGTTGTGTTGGATTTCTGAGGTCAAGAAAAACATAGTGAGACCAGTATGAGATCCATTTGCTATACTTTTTATGTACTTTGCAAGCATTGAAGAATAAATAAAGAACCCTTCCCCACTGAGACAAAGGCCCAGAGACGTAGGCAATTTTGTGCCAAACTCTGTTATCACTTCTCTTGTTATGGTTTGTTGTTCTTATTGCTTCATTTTAGATCTGTAAATTGTCTTATGACTGCTATGTTCCTTCATGAAATTCATCCTCTTTCATTCAGCTTCTTAAATGGTTAATTAACACATGCAATTAAGAACTCAACCACAATCATTAAAAGATCTTTTTGGATCAAGTGGTATCAGACCTAGTTGACATTTGGATTTGAGTTTTTCATGTTAACCAGGGAAAAGATACAACGTGGTGAAGGTGAGATTGTTGCAGAGAATCCATTAATTGGATTGAGAAAGAGAGCTTCTCACAGCGAGAAGATGGCATCAGGAGAAGGGCTTTCTCAGGATGAGAAAGAGTTTCGAAAAAATTTCCTTACTATGTCGGAGATGGTGAAAGTTTTATATGAGGATTACTTGGAACTGAAAAGACAAATCTGGGTGAATCTTTGAAGGGAAAAAGTGAAGAGGAAGAGGATCCTCCTCAGATTCCTCCTTCACCTCCATCATCACCTCCTTCTTCTCCTTGTTCTTCAATTTCAAGTTCTAAATCTAATGCAAAGAAACATGTTCATAAGCATAAGAATGAAATTCCATTGCTAAAACTTGATGTTAAATTTGGGTTACCCATCTATGATGGTGAAGTTAATGCAGAGAGACTTGACAATTGGGTCAGGCAGATGGAATTTTACTGTAGCGTGCAACATATCAAGGATGAGGCCACACAAATCAAGTTGGCGTCTTTGAGACTTACAGGCACGACTCTCATTTGGTGGCAAATCAAGTTGCAAAATGGAACACAACAAGTGGGTAAGGTATTTCCATCATGGCAAAGATTCATTTCTGCACTTAGGAAACAATTATATCCTTTGGGTTATAAAGAAAAAGCGTTAATTGAATGGCAATCTTTAAAACTAAGAAAAGGACAAACATTGCAAGAGTATATTGATGGCTTTCAAAAAATGGCATTGATGTTAGATATCCCTTTACATACACAAGAAACTCTTATGAAATATATATGAGGTTTACCTACATATATTAGAAACATTGTATTCATGTTTGGACCCACTAACCTTGATGAGGTTTTTGTTCAAGCAATGTATATTGAAGTAGGGAAAGAAGGTGTATCAGGGGAATCGTCTTCAAGGAAAGAGGACAAGCAGAAATGGCATGCCAAGAATTCAAATGCAGTGATGAGGAAGGAAGGGAAGCCCTCTTGCAAGTATTGAAAGAAAGAGGGACATGATGAGGACAGATGTTGGTAGTTGCATCCCGAGAAGAGGCCAAAGTGGTTCAAGGAAAAGAAGGGAATGAAAACAGTGGCAGCAACAACAAGACCCACAGACTTGGGATCGGATTCAGGTGATTGTAGAAGTAACTTGTTTCATATAAGGACCATCATCTAACACACTAAGATAGACACATTAATCGACAGTGGATCTCAAGCTAATCTAATCTTTGAAGAATTGGTTAAGCAATTGGGGTTAAAAACACAAACTTATCATAATCCTTACACACTTAAATGGATAAGCAATCATCATCAAATGCACATAACAAAGCAGTGCACAATCAAATTTGCAATTTCATCTAAATATGTGGACGAGGTAACATGTGATGTAGTGTAATTAAGTGAATGTGGAATGGTCTTAGGTAGTCCATACTTATATGATCGTAAGGCAATCTTCTACAGGACAAAGAATTAATATCAATTAACCAAAGCAAGTCAAGATTGTGTGGTTTGTGCTCATCATGTTAAGGGAAATAAAACACTTCAAACAATGGAACAATTAAAGAAGGTATTGCAAGCAAGAAACAAACCAATAATTGTTTAAAATGAAGTAATCGATCTTAAGCAAGAACAAGAAATGATTGTTGAATGGAAAATCAATCATAAGTTGCTTCAAGATAAGCTCATGTCATGCAAATATTACAAGTATATCAACTCATTTGTAGTCATCTTTTTTATTCTATCATTAGTAAGGTTGTCTACATGGATGATAGTGGCTTCAGTAAGATGTAACATGGTTCAAATGGCTAACAATATGCTGTTAGTTGTCATGATTGTGTTACAGTTGATCTTGATGAGACAGGTGCACAGAACAAAGTTCAGAGACAGAGGACAAGCCAGGTGGCCTATCCCAAGCTTGTTAACTGGTCAGTAACCTTTTGGGGACCAAAAGTTCCTTTAGTGGGGAGGTGTGATCCAAAATCGGATCCAGGAGCCTAACAGTGCTAAAAAAAGGCTCAAAAATGAAAGTTCTCAGAATCGGATGAAACCAATTCCACTGCGACCGGTTCGTCGCGTTGATTCCATCCATATATTCATTTTCTCAAATGGCCACCATATGCGAGAGTTATTTCACTCTGACCATTTTCCCAAACATGCAAAAGGTCAACAGGTCCAGTCAAATGCTGACATCAACATGAAATCATCAGTGTTGACATGGCAGAGGCAGTTGGCGACAAGTGGCAGTCGGGCAGAACGTGACTAGTCAGTGACAGGAATCCACCCAATAGTTGACAAGTGGTATTTGTTTGGCAAATTGTTGGGTGCCATGTGGCCTAGTCATGGGCTGCCACATGGCACCATGATATTGGTTAATGGTTGGTGGAAAAAATTTATTTGGAGTCCATGGGGGTCGATCCCATGACCTCTTGGACCAGCCGAAATCATGGTAAAGTCCCTATTACCAATGCGCCCTTGTTATTCTTGTAATACCCATCTCACTTTATTGTAAATAAAGTGAAATAAAGTTACAATGAGGCAAAAGGGGTCTAGGGCTAAGCCCCAACCCATGGTCTAAACATTGCATACGACCTCAACCTAGCAAAGGGGAAGCTCCTCCTCATGCGCATGCTCAAATGGATAAGCACTAGCCGAAGGATCAGGGGATATCCCATAAGACCAGGGGGGCACGCTCCAAAAGGGGCTTAGCCCAGCTAAGGCACCCTTCTTTTAGCCTTTGATCCTATGCATGCGCATAAAGACCAGGAGCCAAGGCGTGTGCCCAACCTTAGGGGCTACTCTGTGTATTTTTGAATTTTTGGTTACAGAGTGGGTTTTATTGTATAGTTTGGGATTTTTAATTGATTTTTAGGCCTGTTATTGAAGATTTTGACCATTATTGGGATATATTGGACTCTTTTTTAGCCCATATTTTGGGAGGAAGTTGGGGATGGATAGCCAACTTTAGATCTATTAAAACCAGACATGTTTGAGGCCATGGAGGACAGTCAAATCAGAGTTATGCTGAAGAAAATCCAAGCCAAAACCATTTTTATGCAAGGAAGTTGTTGAGGAGCAGATGCTTGCGGGGCATTTCTAGGAGCTACACTCAGTCTTTTTCAGTGCCGTAAGTTGTGTTGGATTTCTGAGGTCGAGAAAAACACAGTGAGACTAGTATGAGATCCATTTGTTGTACTTTTTTGTACTTTTCAAGCATTGAAGAATAAATAAAGAAGCCTCCCCCACTAAGACAAAGGCCCAGAGACGTAGGCAATTTTGTGCCAAACTCCGTTATCACTTCTCTTGTTATGGTTTGTTGTTCTTATTGCTTCATTTCAGATCTGTAAATTGTCTTATGGCTTATATGTTCCTTCATTAAATTCATCCTCTTTTATTCAACTTCTTAAATGGTTAATTAACACATGCAATTAAAAACTCAACCAAAGTCATTAAAAGATCTTTTCAGATCAACTTACGACCCTGGGAAGTTGATGTACCAACTTACTCCATTGGGGCCCACATGAGTTTTCGCACTTCATTTCCTAGGGTTAGGTTTTTGGGTGTCTAGGGTTTTATGATTACTTCTTGGTGCTTAAAAGGCCTAGAGGCCTCATTGTAATGTGTTCAGGCCAATGTCAGTAGCTATCACATCTCTTCTCAGAGCTTAGCTACCGCCATTCAAGCAAGATGGTTTCATTTTTCATTTTACATTTTCAATAGATTTCTTTATTGAATAGAAGTTAAATTTCATTGTATCTCTATTATTGTACACTATATCTGTGTTTCATTTTTTGTTCCACTCATAAATCTGGATCAGACTGGGTGTTGGACAATCCTCAAAACACCATGACATAAAATAATATGTCACCTTTGTGACACCAGAAAGGTTGAATATGAAAAGAACTTTCTCTTGGAGTTCCCTACATATACCCAAATTATATCTCAATTTCAAAATATCTGTCATAATACCAATTGTCCTAACCTTCTAAATAATCAAATCTATAGTTGTCTTGGAACATCTCTAGTAATGTCTTTTTAACATCAACATAATATAGACTAATTTTGGTCTCAATGAACTCATCATCAATAAATCATAATTAAATTTAATACAATAATTTATGAAAAAATAAAATGTAATCCTACTTTTATATAATAATTTCAATAAGTAAATAAATTATTTTTTATCATTATTATTTTTCAAAAGTAAAATATTATGTTTTAAATTATTTTTATAAAGTAGATTATTAATTTATGATTCATACTTCAATTATAATTAATCAATCTATTATAATTTTGAATAATTTATTTAATGTTTATTGTAGTAGGTGTAATTTATGTTAAATAAACGAGATTGATATTAGTCGAATGAATCACACCAAACATCACCTTGAAAGCGGATAATCAAATTCCCTAAACTATGTACTTTTTAGAAGAATAAGCCTAAGCATCCTACTATTCAATTTGTGAAACCTTAATAGATATTATTTCTTACAAACTATTCAATTAAATTTCTATTATAATATAATATTAATTATGATATTCAAGATTGCAGTGTATTTATTTTATTTTTAATTATTATTATTATTTTTAAGGTGGTAAAATTTATTATAATTTCACTTGTATTTATTTTTAATTATTATTATTATTTTTAAGCTGTTAAAATATATTATAACTTCATTTGAAATAACATTTAAATGGTGCATAAAGAGATAAGAGTGAAGATGATCATCTATTGATTCATAAGGGGTATACTTTAGCTCCTACTAAATGTGTATAGGTCTGTCTATTCACATGTTATTAATTAATGAGAAATAGTTTTAGGTCTTACATGCAGATTAAAACATAACTTTGACTTAAAAAGTATCCTAATAATGTCATTTTTCCTTAATTGGTTGAATAGAGTCATATACTTTCTAATAACATCAAGCCTAAATGTATACATGAAACCAAATACTATCATCAATCACAATTTAGCCTAATGCTCAAATACAATAAACTTCTCTACTTATATCCAATTTCAATTTCAAACTGTGAAAAATATCTTTTACACATAGATAAATTTTACAAACTTAACAACTAATATGTCAATTCCAACAAAAACAAAATTCTAAATTTTAAACCAAAATTTTAACAAAATTAATCAAATAATATATAAAAACAAAAATAACATGTTTAAACTACTTAAAAAAAATTGTTAAATATGCGTTTATCCCAATGAGAAAAAGAGGTCAAAACCATCGTACATGCAAGGACTGACAGTAAGCGAACATCCTTAAAATAATCCCCAACGATATTCGTGTCTTCGCTTTGTCGTCCATCAACTGACAGGTGGCTGAGCTACCTTTCTCTGGGGACTAAATGTTTTTTTTAAAGCGTCCCAAATGAACCCCACTTTTCCAAACCCAAAACCACCATCCACGTGACAGGCTGTCGATATAATGTTAGCTTAACTAAACAAAACTGGGACAGGATGAATGTACCTTTCACCCTATCATGTCCAAACACATTGCCGCCTGTTTTCGTGTCCAGCAATTTAATGACGAGGGTTACATGTGCGGAATTCGGACGGCAATTGTTAATGAAGATTTTCCATTGCTGTCTCATGCTATACCTCGGTTTTCTAAATCTAATTGCTAAAAGCGGTTTCCAAATGTTGTTTAAATGGGGCTGGAAATGGTAATTCCACGTGCAGTGAGGTTTCTTAATGTCGTATCAATGGCGCCTGAAATGGTCATTCACGTGCATTAAGGTTTATTAAAACCTTACCTGTTGTCCAAGGCAGATCCTTTCATCTCTTTTACTATGTCCATCTGGCACGGAATACGGCTGATTTCGATCTTCCAAATCACCAGCCTGATTTCGATCCTGTGCAAATGGCTATAAATGGCATTCAGATACTCACTTGTGGTCCTATACATTCAAAAGCGCCGCTCACTGGATTGCATTCATGCTTAGCTACAGACATAGATTCACTCTGTCAAGTTCTGAGTGTGCAGTATAATTTAGGAGGATAGTTTGAGTTTTCTTTCATTGGTTCAGGATCGATTCCATGAAAAAAATTCTTGAAAGTGATATGTTCAATAGTGTAGTTTCATTATTTTCAACT
>JASDQU010205350.1:6701-20480 GCA_032191745.1 Picea mariana
TTTTTTTTTTTTTTTAGATAAAAAAGGGGTGGAACCTATTATATTAGCAAAAAGGAGTATACAATGTCTGTTGATGACGCCAACTGTCCCGCCTGGGTAGGAAACCAGGACAACTGAGCGTCCTGTGCCAGGTGCAGTCCTGTTGCCAAAATATACATGTGAGTGCCCTGCCCGAAGGAAACCAGGGCTATTATGCTATTGAGTTTCAAAACAGAAGCCATAACTAGACATAAAGAAACTGAACATTCTAACTAAACTGAGACAGCAGAGATACTTCTAACCAGAAGCTTCGGTGAATCTATTTTCTCGTGTTTGGCCATTCGTTCCTCTTCTGACGCCAGCCTGCTGGAAGCGAGTACGCCTACACGCACGTCGGGCACTGCCGCTTTGGAGGGCTCTTGGAGTGGGCTGCAAAAAGCATGTCCAGCCGTTGGTCCATCCTGGCTAGGCGAAAAGCTTGGTCGTCCATCAGATTCCGGAGCTCGAAGATGAGCGGGAGATGCCATAATTCAGAGACTGGAGGCTGGTCCAACCCCCCGCTATCGTCGGAAGCTCGTGTGCTGGAGTCCCTCGCTGCTCGGGTTGGAAGTCCTGCTGGCTCCGCCATCCCTGTGGTGTCATCGGGAGGGACTTCCTCCTCCACAAAGCAGGGTGGGAAGAGGTCCTCCGTGCTGGAAACGCTGGGGTTCCACAGGGTGTCTCTGGGCGGTAGCTTGCTTTCCTCTACTCGGGCAATTGAGGGGTGGCTCTGCATTGCCTCCTCCAAACTAATTTCCTCTACAATCGCCATGGCAGGCATCCAAGGTCGTCGCTTGCGTCGGGTGGACGCTAATGTCAGTGCTCGTTCAAAATTTCAAATGCGCTTGCGCCGGGATTCTGCCCTGTACCAGGCTGCCCCTCTGCGGGATTTCCCTCTGAGCCTAGGCATGGTGGAGACACTGGGAGGGGTCCGAGTTCCTATCAGTTTGGTCGCTCCTCTTCCAGGCTTCGGCGGAGGTCGGAGTTGCAGCTCAGACAGAATGAACACTGCGAGGGGCCGATACCTCTCGTCCCAATTCATCACCGCGATAAAGTGCCAAGTTGTCGTGGCTGCCGAGGCCATTAAGGCTGGGTGGTTAGTGCTCTATCGCCTGGTACATTTCCCTTGCGCGAGAGGGCTCATCAACTAGAGGTGGCTAGTGCAGGCCATGGCCTAATTAGTAATCGGAGGGCGCTCGCCGGTTGATGCCATAAATGGGCGTCCCGACGGTCGTCCGCGTGTCCGCTGATGCTCTCATGTCACCCCATCCGGGGTTGTTAGTTATTTTACTTTTTAACTTTTTATAAAAGATTATTTATTTTTATAAAAAATGTTAGTTATTTTACTTTTTAACTAATTTTGGTTGAATGACGTTCATGATTTCACTAATGATTTCGGTTGTATATAAATCTAAAAAATAGAATAATAAAATTAGTTCATATTTATAGAATATATATAGAAAGAGAGAGAGTGTGCATCTTCACCTTATATTCATTGTTTAATTCCTTGGTGGTTCATATTAATATTGTTTTTTTTTTTGCAAATAATCCAGAGTCATTATATTGCCATGGAAATATAAAACATAGGTTTTGTTGTTGGCCTTCTCGCAAGGAAACCATACCAACAACAAAACAATAACTTGTCCAATATATTATGAGAGCTATGTCTATGAAAGATAGTTAGTTGTCTGAGATACAAACTGAAAGTATACCTCCTATCACTATTGTTCTGCATCCTAGTATCTATTCTGCTAAAATGAGGTAGGGGGATAATCCCCAAAACTCTAAATATAAACTACAAAAAAGAAAACCAGAGAGTCATGATCCTAGATCATTATGCTATAGTGAGGCAGGGTGTGATGCCCAGACCTCTCATAATAATACACAAAATTGAGATGCAGGGAGACATAAAAACCTATTGAATTTGGTGACCCTCTATTGTTGGGACCCAAAGCTAATCATATTCAAGATTCTTCAAATCCATACCAGGAACCTTGTCTGCGAACATGTTCAATTTGCAGTCGACCAGCTTCACTTGGAGCTGCAGCTCATTCAACTGCATCAAAACCTTCTGTCGAGCCTCATGGTGATCCAGAAGAACGTGACCCATGAGAGTTTTTAAATGCAAGTAAATGATGATTGTCTTTAGGTAATGATAGAGTCGCCCTCGGATGGTGCCCATACAAAAAACCCAAGGGTTGGTAGTTTGGGAGACCTCCTCATCAGGAATGGATTTTCTTAGTACCCGCACGTCAATTTTTGTTGCCTCAATCTCAGCTCGGATGCTCGAGGGAGTGAAGGTGCGCTATGACTTGGCGGAGCTTTCTGCAACATCCATGAGCCTAAAGCTAGAGTAGGTGTGAGGACGATTGGAGGAGTTGCCATGGGTGTGACAGGAGGATCTATCGTGAGCCATATCTGGAACACGGAAGGGAAGATGCACAGAAAGAAGAAGCAAAGGGAAAAGGATGTGAGTTGGAGTGATGTCAAGAACGAGAAGTGGAGAATGGAGTTGGCGAACCTTTGAAAGAATAGGAGGATGAGAGGGGATAAATGCATAGGAAAGGAAACCAAGGATGAGGCGGCCAAGGAAGAGAGGATATGAGTGCATGATAATGCCATTAAGTCTAATGAGATACGTCGCATCCACCATTATATGTAGGAGGAAATTTATCATAACCAGGCGAGTCGTCTTGTACCAACTCTGAGAGCCGAGGACGGAGGTGATGGGAAGATGAGGGTGATTCATAACGAGGAACATGTGAGGAGGCACGAAAACTAGAGGAGACATTAAGACACATGAGTGCAGGAGGTGGCGAACGAGGATGGAGGGCAGTTGTCATCGCCGTGAATCGCCACGTGGGGGGAGGAGCAGGGTCCCACCTGCATTTAGAGTGCATCCCTAACACCCGATGCACAAGGTTCATATTAATATTGTTAATTTGTATTGTGAGTTTTTATTGTTCCTTCCTTCATGATAATATATGCAAAATTAATTCTCATTATTCAATGCAGGTGGGAGTGGAATTGCAAGTAATTTAAATAATTGTTGTGAATGTGGAAACATTCTTCGACATTGAGATCCTATTGTTTCCCATGGACTTCTTCATTGGAAAAATGATAAGCCAATACATTGGATTTGTGTTGAACGTGGGAGGGAATGATACTTGGAAGTTATTGAGCGAAGGTGGCCATACTTTCAAGACATGTTGAAAGACACTAATTCCTGGTGATTTTTCCAATTTACAACCATTTTCAAGCCTTGTGAGAGCATTCATTATGATTTAGGAGTCAACTTACACCAATATATTTCCATATTTGTTGGATAGGGCTATTTGAAGGCCCTTTTCCAGAGCTAAGAGTTTCACATCATTATTGGTGTCACAACCTCTAGAGCCAATGTAGACTCTAACAATGTTCCTACATCATCTTTGAATAATTCTCTTATCCTTGTTGGTCTAGGATTTCCTTTGGAGGCCCCATCGAACTTAAGTTTTATAAAATCTACCAATGGTTTTGAACATGGTTTCACTACTCTAGCTTGTGCCCCATTGGGCTTGTTCCTAACTGTGATTCTCTTCAAGTCTTTACCCCAAGAATTTATGAGTTAGATTTCCCTAGAATAACTTTTCTTGTCTTCCTCCATCCAATTCAGTGCTTGTAGTGTTTCTTCAATATTCTTTTCAATGCTTGACCACAATATCTCCTTCTACAATTATTGGGTTTTGAATATTTATTTGTTACTCTCTTTCTAGGCTTGCCATAAAAGAAATCCAGGAAATAGTTGTTGAATTTTGTTTAAAACCAAGTTTTCAAATGGTGTGGATTGCCATTCATATATTGTTGCAATAAGATCATGCACTCTCCTATTAGACTCTATGAAGGATTATGCTCCTTTGTCCCATAGGAACATGAAAATTACACACAAGTTGAAAAGTTTATCTACTAATTCTTTAGCTTGTCGACACATATAACATATCAATGGACCATTGAAGCCCCTCCTTATGAGTGTGTCCCATCTAAGGACTTTTCACCTTGCTATTAGGTGGAGGAAAGTGGATATCTTTATCCATATGGATGGGTTCCCAATTTTAAGCGAGAGTTTTCTTCTTTCTAAAGATCAATGCTTTGTTTCAAGTGCATGCACTTCCTTGATTAAGTATAAACTTGCACCTTATTGGCTCCAACCATGAGAATAATGAATTCTTAAAAGTAAAGTTTCATTTTTTAGAAGAATTTTTTCAAAGTTTGTAATGATTCATGTGATAAACCTACATGCCAAGAATCCTCTTACTTCCAAATTCTCCCATCCTTGTTCTCTTCCCCTACACTACTCTTCTAATACTGATACATGTATTTCTAATTAGATAAATTAAAAGCAACTTTGAGATTGTATATAGAATCTTGCAACATTAACTTAGGTTGTTGTTGGCACGAGTCCTCCCAAAAGAGGGCTAAGCTTTGTAAGTGTATTTCCCAAAAATAACAGTTCTAAACCAACCCCCTTTTCTCTGAGCATTAATCCAAATCAAAATATAATGTTTCCTTTATTTAAACGTCCAATTCTATTTTATAAACAAGTGAATCATATATTTTTTTACATAAATTTACTAAACAAAAACGTCAAAGTGTTGAATACTTCTCTCAATATCTATCCTTAACAAGTGTTGCATGGCAACGTAGTCCCTGTCAGGTTGGAATGGGAGTAAATGCGATCATGTACAAACACATGGGTCGTAAGTTGCAGTACATGTGGTATCCATGCAGAATTTAGTATTCCCGAATAAGTTTTATTTGAAATTTATCAAAAATTATTAATGTTTGGTACATCAACGAAGTTTCCTAGTATCTAAGTTTGATAGTACAGGAAAGATTTAAAAGAAGCGTGGACAAAAAAAAATAGTGTACAATAGTAATACATTTAAAAGGTTCTTGGACACAAAAAATTTAGCATACAATAGAATAGTAGTAACGTATGTTACATAGGTTCGTGGACAAAAACACAAAAAAATTAGCATTCCCGAATTAGTTTTCTATAAAACAAGGCCTCCTGGACACAAAAAAAATTGAAATTTATCAAATTATAGGTTCCTGGACACCATAAATTATACATACAAAATATGTACTTTTATAAAGTACATATTTGCTTTTATAGATACCAAATATATACTTTTATAAAGTATGGGCATGATATTTTATAGACCATGCACAGAGCCCTCATTCCATACTTAGGCACTTTTTGGATCGCAGGTTCTCAGGCTGGCGGGCTCAAAATCTGGGCTCTGTTGTTTCATTCCCTACAAATAGCACCCAAAGTTCCGCGATATAAAAATTGACAAGCGAACTTGCAGACTATTTGAATTTTAAGGGCCTCGTGTTGATGTAATAGCACAATTGGACTTGGGCCTTGAAATTGTAGTGCAGATGTGGCAAGAGGTATGAAGGACAGGTGGAAAGGATGCAAGAAATGACATACTCTCTATATGTGTGAGTAGAAAAAAAGTATTGAACACAATTTTATGACATTTATATAATAAAATAAAAAAACGTGTTACATATTCCTGGAAATATGTGTGTGTGTGTGTGTGGGTGTGTGTGTGTGTGTGTGTGTGTGTATGTGTGTGTGTCAAATACGATATCTCAAATTTGAATGAGTGATTTATCTAAAATTTAATTTTGAAAATGACGAAGCAGAAAAAGACATGCATAAGAAAAAAGAGAATTGAAATAAAATAAACATAATTTCTTGACATTCAGCATAGCTGAAGATGAAAATCTAGGAGCACATAAATATATAAGGAGACAAAAGAATAGTTTTATTTGGAATATATGAAAAAATTAATAGTTTGCTACCTATTCCTTGAAATTTAAATGTGTTTGTCATATAGAATGGGATTGGGGCTCCCGCAGACCATAAGAGAAATATGTACAAGAAATAGCACTGTGGAAAGAAGAAGTGGGAGACAGTAGAGTGTATTACTTGAAAAGTAGAAATGGGAAGATAACAGTGTTTGGCTATAGATTTATATTCAGAAAAGGTGGAATAACTGGATTGATAAAGAAAGGACTATAAGTATAGACTTATAGCGATGGTACATATAAGTATTTTTGGTATTTACTTGTTAATGCCTTTTCCTGTTAGTTTTCGTCTCCGACCTTCTTGAAAAACTGGATTGATAAACAAAGTATTTATAGTGATGTTCCATATAAGTATTTTTTCTATTTGCTTGTTGATGCCTTTTCCTGTTGGATTTTGTCGGCGACCCGCTTCAACATCTCTTCAATGTAGCTTCTCAAGGGGGTGACGTTGATGTCATTCTGTATTTTAATGTTGAAAAGTTCATTTTCTAATTCGCTTAGATCAATAGAAATATTACACAGAGCCTAATGAATGTTTCCATTCTGTACTGAATAGCGGACTAGCCGGTTGTCCACGTGTTCTTCATGATATTCAAGAATCCTGTAAAAAAATTCTAAAGACAACACCTTAAAATTATCAACTTGTTTATTGAAAGCTTGCTTGGTTAACGCCAACGAGTTGACGATTATTGAAAGCTTGCTTGGTTAACGCCAACGAGTTGACGATTAAGTTGGGGTCCTGGAAGTTATTGGTCCTTCTGGCTAAGTCTATTTTGGTGAGCTTTGTGAATATTGTTTATTTCTTTGATATTGTTTGTTCACATGATTAGATGAGGAGATACAGGTTCTTCACCTTCTCTTTCTAGCATGCTTCTTATTGAGTGAGTCGTTTTTTGGACGAGAGGTCATGTTGTCTTCTTGTCGTGTCTGCCATGGTGTTGACATGAAAGGAAAAAGGGATGATCGTGTGCAAATATAAAGTTTCTTCATTTTTTAATTCCGTCTGCAGAAGTTCGAGCAAGTTATGTGCCCTACTTCCCAGGGATTCCATATTTTGTGATGTTTCCTAGGCCTTAGTAATCAGTTCCATTCTTTTGTTGATATTTTTCTCCACATATTCTCTACACGATGCGAGGAAGGTGGAGGATCCTTTTAGCTTTGTTGCATGGGTGCAAGGAGTTGCAGGCATGTTTATTTCCAAAGGACTGCCAAGCAATGGCATAGGAAACAAAGCTTCCTCTAATTCCTTGATCTGGTCCTTTAGTCTCACATTCTTGGCCTCAACGAATCCAATGGAATCATGAAGAGAATCTCCGGTTGCCATGTGAAGTAAAGAGATTTTGGACGCCTGCATATTGGCAAGGTCAAGTTCTGAACGATGTTTTCTTTTCTTATTTTTTACATCTCTTTTTTCAATAATTAATTTTTTAGATTCGTTTTCAAAAACAACACTCTGGAATACGAAGGATTCATCTTCGTCAAAAATTTCGGCATCAACTATGTCCATTGGGTAGCTATGGTGAATTGTGTCTCCTGGCTAATCAAGGTTGCAGAATATGCTATCTAGATCAGCGTCAAGATCCATTTTTTCACTCTCAATTTCGGGCTTGTCCGCCTCCCCTACAATTCGTTTTCCCTTCTTCTCCACAGGAAGTTTGTGAGAACTATCAATTTTAGGATGAACCTCATCCGTTTGAAGAACTTTGGGTTGCTTTGTTACTGTGACAGGCCATTGGAGCGATGCTTTGTTACTGTGGTGGTTCTGGTCCTCAGGTCCGAATATGTTCACTGTATCTCTACAGAACTGTTGTGGAGGTGTTGCAAGTAGTTTATGAAAACGTTGGTCTACTCCAGATGCTGCTTCAAATGAACAAATGGAGGGGATAATATAACCCCCCGGAAATGGTGGTTCAATGCATGCGAATGAAAAATCTCCTCAAGCTCTTCGCTCATTAATGACAATCTCTATGCGTGATGTACGGTGAGTTTTTAGAAGTAAAGCTTAATTATTGCATACTTAGAAGTGTGAAGGTGACAGTTACGACCAAGAACATTTAGGGATTGGAGGTTTCATGAACGAACCAAGCTGACGATGTGCGAATGACATTCCATGGTATTTGAAATTAACACTGGGAAGGGATAAAAAAAGTCTCTGCAAATATTGGTTTAGTGCACATTAATGGCATATCTTCTCAATCCTTGCACCCATCAATGACAATTTACACGGTGCCTTCACGATGAGTTGTTAGCATTAAAGATTTAGAAACAAGACACACACACACACATATATATATAAACATTATTTTTTATTATAGACAGGTGCGAAGGTGATGGAGACGGGGAAGAGCAAGCTCTAAAAATCAGTCAGACGGGCTTCAAAATAATTTTATAGGAGATAGTGAGGACAGGTGATTGTCCAACGGTGAAACTGCATGAGTCAGAATTTTTGACTGCAAAATGCATAAAATGTAAGAGGGCATGATGGTGCAGTTCAGCGGATGATGGTTTGTATATTTGTGGAATTGCGGGAAAGTGGCTAAATAAGGAATAGGAAAATGTCGATCGTGCTCGTTTTCGGAACTAGGGTTTGAAGATTTCGTGAATGAGCCAACCCGAGGTCCCGCGAATGACATTCCAATTCTGAGTAACCTGCAACGCAGTGTGATTTTGTGTAGGCTTTCAGGGATCATATCAAAGGGAAGCATGTACAGTATTTGGATCACGGGTTCTCGGGCTAGCGGGCTCAAAATTGGGCCAATATTTTTTCGTGCCTTAGAAATAGCACCCAGACTTCTGCGATATACAAATTGAGAAGCAAACTTGCGAGCTCAACATTGCACTATTGTTGTTCTGTGTCCTCCAAACATCACTTGGAGTTCCGCGATATACAAATTGACAGACAGATTGCAGGGCTGGCGGGCCCATGATTGCGATTGTTTACGGATAAGAGTTCTGCGATATACAAATTTTGATATTGTACAATTTAATTGGTTGGCTGTACATTGTAGTTGTATTGGTCTGTGTCCTCCAAACAACACTTGGAGTTCCGCGATATACAAATTGACGGGAGGACTTCCATACTTAGACACTTTTTGGATCGCAGGTTCTCGGGCTGGCGTGCTCAAAATCGGGCCTCTATTGTTCTGTGTCCTACAAATAGCAGGCAGAGTTCCGCCATATACAAATTGGTAGACGGACTCCAGGACTGGCAGGCTCAAGATTGCGATTGTCTACATGTATAACATATAACATATATGTTATATATCTAACATTATCTAAAAACATTATTTTCAAGTACTAAAATATGAATATTAAATATTGATATTGTACAATTTAATTGAAGAAAATTATCAAATGAGTGGCAAGCTTCGAGTCCGGGTGCAATTGTAGATCATCAAAGTTTCGGGTGCAGGATGTATACCGCGTAGACGGGGCATGGGAGCTGGATGGCGCCGAGAAAGGAACCCGCGGCCATAAAATTCGTGAACTATGAAAACGAATGGAGGTCGGTTGGACACGTGATGTAGAGATTAGATGGACATGAAAGTTGCCACTTCGCCATCTAGGAACCCCCGAACATAGATATGGCAATGCGAGTTCGACAAGGCGTAGCCGGGAACCCGCGACCATAAATTTGGCTAAGGAAACGAAAGCACTCGGTCGGACTCGTGGTGTATATTTCATAATTCATGTGCAACATCAACTGTCTGGTGACCAGACCAATATGTGTACAAATCAGGGAAAAGTAAATATGCACCTTTATAAAGTATGTACGGATCGCCACTTTTTCGATCCCGAGTTCTCGAGTTGGCGGGCTAAAAATTGGGCCTCTATTGTTCTGTGTCCTACAAATAGAAACCAGAGTTCCGTGATATACAAATTTATAGAAAGACTCCAAGACTAGCGGGTTCAAGATTGCGATTGTCTACATCTATAACATACAACATATATGCTATATAGCTAACATTATCTAAAAACATTATTTTCAAGTACTAAATTATTAATATTAAATATTGATATTCTACAATTCAATTAAACAAAGTTATCAAATGAGTCGTAAGCTTCGAGTCTGGTTCCAATTGTAGATCGCCGAAGTTTCGGGCGCAAGATGTATATCGGGCACATGGGGCATGAGAGCTGGATGGCGCCCACAAAGGAACCCGCAGCCATAAAATTTGTGAACTATGAAAACAAATGACGGTCGGTTGAACTCGTGATGTAGAGATATAGATGGACATGAAATCTGGCACTTTGCCATCTAGGAACCTGCGAGCATAGGCATGGATTACCCAAGTTTTGGATGAAAGATGTACACTCGGAACACGGGGAATAAGATTTCAATAAGGCGTAGCGGGGAACCCATGGGCATAAAATTTGCTAAGGAATCGAAAGCGGTTGGTCGGAATCCTGTTGCATATTTCATAATTCATGTGCAACACCAATTGTGTCATGACCAGACTAGTATGTGTACAAAGTAGGGAAAAAAAAATGTAACTTTATAAAGTATGGGCATGAGATTTTATAGAGCATGTACGGATATCGCATTCCAAACTTGGCCACTTTGCGGATCGCGGGTTCTCAGGCTGTCGAGCTAAAAAATAGGCCTCCATTGTTCTGTGTCCTACAAATAGTACTCAGAGTTCCGCAATATACAAATTGACAAGCAGACTTACAGGCTGGCTGAGATTTTATAGAGCATGTACACTTTTTGGATCGCAGGTTCCCGGGCTGGCGGGATAAAAAATGGGCCTTTATTGTTTCGTGTGTTACAAATAGCACCCAGAATTCCGTGATATACAAATTTACAAGTGGACTTGCAGACTGGCTGTCTCAACATTGTACTTCTATTGAATTCTGCAATATATAAATTCACAGACAAACTCCAGCACTGGCGGGCTCCGAGAAAGGAGCAATACATATTAAATATGTACTTTTATAAACTATGGACATGACATTTTATAGAGTATGTAAAGATCCCTTATTCCATACTTAGCCACTTTTTTGGATCGCGGACTTGCGAGATGGTTGGCTCAACATTGCACTTCTATTGTCTCGTGTCCTCCAAACAACATTCAGAATTCCGTGATATACAAATCCACAGACAGACTCAAGATTGAATATGTATTACACATTACATGTAATATGTATCGCAAGTTATTAGGTTGGCAGGCTCTAAATTGACAGATGGACTCCACGAGTGGCGGGCTCAAAATTGAATATGTATTAGACATTACATGTAATATGTAATCATTTAATATGTACAATATGAAATGGGCAAGCGGGCGGTCGGGCTGGCAATATAAAAGTAACTGGAAATCTGAACACGTGTATCTGCGAATTTCGGACCTAGAAATTTTTTGAGGAACGAGTAATCCATAGTAAATATGTACTTTTATAAAGTATGGATATCAAATTTTATAGAGCATGCATGGATCCCGATCCCTCATTCCATACTTAGCCACTTTTTGGATTGTAGTTTCTTGGCCCGGCGAGCTGAAAATTGGGTCTCTATTGTTCTGTGTCCTACAAATAGCACCCAGAGTTCTGCGATATACAAATTGACAGGCGGACATCGGGCTGGCTCATTCAACATTGCACTTCTATTGTTTTGTGTCCTCCACGCAGCACTGAGAGTTCCGTGATACAGAAATTGGCAGACATACTCCAGGACTGGTGGATTCAAGATTGCGATTGTCTACATGTATAACATATAACATATATGTTATATAGCTAACATTATCTAAAAACATTATTTTCAAGTACTAAATTATTAATAATAAATATTGATATTTTACAATTTAATTAAAGAAAATTAGCAAATGAGTCGCAAGCTTCGAGTCTGGGTCCAATTGTAGATCACCGAAGTTTTGGGCGCAAGATGTATACCGTGCACACGAGGCATGAGAGCTATATGGCATCCACAAAGGACCCCGTGGCCATAAAAATCGGGAACTATGAAAACGAACGACGTTCGGTTGGACTCGTGATGTAGAGATATAGATGGACATGAAATCTGCCACTCCGTCGTCAAGGAACCCGCGAGCATAGACATGGATTACCAAGTTTTGGATGCAAGATGTACATTCGGAACATAGGGAACGAGAGTTCGATAACACGTACCGGGGAAGAAGCGGGCATAAAATTGGCTAAGGAAACAAAAGGGCTCGGTCGGACTCGTAGTGCATATTCCATAATCCATGTGCAACACCAACTGTGTGGTGACCAAACCAGTATGTGTACAAACCAGGCAAAACTAAATATGTACATTTATAAAGTATGGACGTGAGATTTTATAGAGCATGTGCGGATATTGCATCCCATATTTTCCCACTTTGTGGATCACGGGTTCTCGGGTGAGCGGGCTCAAAAAATAGGCGTTTATTGTTTTGTGTCCTACAAATAGCACCCAAAGTTTCGTGATATACAAATTGACAAGAAGACGTGCGGAGTGGCTGAGATTTTGTAGAGCATGTACACTTTTTGG
This sequence comes from Picea mariana, assembly GCA_032191745.1. Taxonomy (NCBI): domain Eukaryota; kingdom Viridiplantae; phylum Streptophyta; class Pinopsida; order Pinales; family Pinaceae; genus Picea; species Picea mariana. The sequence goes on from JASDQU010205350.1 coordinate 19,063, forward strand.
ATCACGGGTTCTCGGGTTGGCGGGCTAAAAAACGAGCCTCTATTGTTTCATGCTTTACAAATAGCACCCACAATTCCACGATATACAAATTGACAAGCAGACTTGCGGGATGGCTAGCTCAACATTGTACCTCTACTGATTTCTGCGATATAGAAATTGACAGACGGACTCTAGGGCTAGCGGTCCCCCAGAAACGAGCAATACATAGTAAATATGTACAAATCCCTTATTCCATACTTAGCCACTTTTTTGGATCGCGGACTTGCAGGCTGTAAATTGGGCCTCTAATGTTCTATGTCCTGCAAATAACACCCAGAGTTGCATGATATACAAATTGACAAGTGGACTTCCGAGTTGGCTGGCTCAACATTGCAATTCTATTGGATCGCGGACTTGCGGGCTGGCTGGCTCAACATTGCACTTCTATTGGATCACGGACTTGCGGGATGGCGGGCTCTAAATTGTGCCTCTAATGTTCTGTGTCCTGCAAATAACACCCAGATTTGCGCGATATACAAATTGATAAGTGGACTTGCGGGCTGGATGGTTCAACATTGTACTTCTATTGAGTTCCGTGATATACAAATTGAGAGATGGACTTCGGGGCTGGAGGGCTCTGAGAAACAAGCAATACATACTAAATATGTACTTTTATAAAGTATGGACATGACATGTCATAGAGCATGTACAGATCCCTTATTCCATACTTAGCCACTTTTTTGGATCGCAGACTTGCTGGCTGGCGGGCTCTAAACTGGGCCTCTAATGTTCTGTGTCCTACAAATAGCAGCCAGATTTGTGTGATATACAAATTGACAAGTGGACTTGCGAGTTGGTTGGCTCAACATTGTACTTCTATTGTCTTGTGTCCTCCAAACAACATTCAGAGTTATCCAATGTACAAATTGACAGACGGACTCCAGGACTAGCGATCTCAACATTGAATATGTATTACACACATGAAGACAAGTGAATGTAGAGGAAGATATGGAGTGTCGAAGGAGGCGCCAAAAAAAACAAAAAACAAAAAAAAAACAGTCGCAAACCAGTTCAACAAATAGAGACAGAGTAAACAAAAAATTATTTAATATGGAACACGGGCAAAAAAAACACACCTTTGCATGGATTCCTCTACAAATATGGTTAGAATTTCTTTGCAGCGTCTAGTTTTCCGGTTTGTTTCTATGAACAAAAGTACAAAACAAAAGGAATATGAACAAAAGTTAACATGTAAAGAAAAAGGCAAGTACTATGTACATATACTAAAAAAAATAGAATAAGATGAATAGAGTAATGATGTACCTTTTTTGTTTCTTTTGCATAATGTATATTTTATAATTCAAGTACAACACCAATTGTATGGTGACCAGACCAGTATGTGTACAAATCAGGGAAAACTAAGAAGTTGGATAATTTGT
>JASDQU010205351.1:0-28803 GCA_032191745.1 Picea mariana
TACCATGATACCTCAGACCAATTACCTCATGGAGCAAGAGCCTTCTTTGATACAAGCTCAGACCGGTAGTGATGGAGGCTGGTACTGCTGGCAGGACAAAGCTGGCTGAGAAGAAGAAGATGGGTCCTCCAGGACCATGCTCAGGTCGCTCCTGCTCTCGGTACTCCATGTCTAGAACCATGTGGGCCTCGAGACATGATCTCCTAGTTATCCCTAGATATCGGGGATAACACAACCAACATACCAATACATCTTGCATATATCAAGATCAGTGAAAGTGAGACAATCATAGAGAGAACACAAGTATACCCTGGGAAACTCTCTTGGGGTAGAAAACCCAACCAAAACTTCTCTTTAGATTCTTCAACAAAGTACAATACTAGTACAAGACTTTAGAGTAACTAGCTAGGACTCATAGGGCTGAAACAATACCTCTATTTCAGCACTTACAAACTTCACAAATAGCTGAACTAACACTTATAGTAACAGCTTGACAAACTCACCAAACGATAACCGACTTTCCTTCTCGCTGTAGCAGAGTTATGGCAGCTTTAACATAGTATTTGTAGCAGCCTTATATCAGCAAGGAACAACAGAAGACTCCAACAACTAGCAGCCATATACCAGTAGAAAATACTTCAGCAAATAGATGCCTTGCCTCAACAGAAGACTCTAACAAAACAAAGGTATGTAAATTGTAAGTGAATGCCCCTTTTTATAAGTTGGTTTGGCTCCCCTAAGCAACCCCCTAAGAATGTATGACAGCTGTATAACAGCTGTCATACCTGCCCTCCTTTGGCTGCCAAGAGTCACCTCCTAAAGTTCCCAAGAGCCACCTCCTAAGGTTCCCAAGAGCCACCTCCTAATCCTCCCAAAGGTCACTTCCTTTGTCTCTTCTAGAGGCTGCCCTAAATTGCTGTCTTAGGATTGTATGACAGCTGTTATACAACTGTCATACCACCACCCTAAGCAACCCCCCTAAGCTGGCCACTCCAACCATCCTAAGCAACCCTCTTAAGCAACCTCCCTAAGCTAGCCACTACAACCTCCCTAAGCAGCTCTCTTAGAGGTGCTATGAGGTTGACACATGGCATAAGGTTGACACTTGTCATGTGTTTGATGCTTGACATAAAGTTAACACTATATCAAAACTTTATTTACATGGTTAGTTACAATAGGGAAAATAGCTTCCAAAGCTATATAATCCAACCATCCTAAGTAGCCCTCTTAAGCAGCCTCCCTAAGCTAGCTACTACAACCTCCCTAAGCAACCCTCTTAGAGGTGCTATGAGGTTGACACATGGCATATGGTTGTCTTGGCATAAGGTTGACACTTGTCATGTGTTTGATGCTTGACATAAAGTTAACACTATGTCAAAACTTTATTTACATGGTTAGTTAGAATAGGGAAAATAGCTTCCAAAGCTATATAATTCAACACTCCCTATTAGCAAGGAAGCTATTTTCCTAGTACCAACTGTTACATCCATTTGTCTTTACTTGGCTATTGACTTGTTGATGTAGAATCTATTCATCAAGAGAAGTTTTGTATCCATAGCTAGCATTGGGATTAGTAGCATCTCCGGTGAGCACACTGTTGTCATTACAAGATTTTTATTCACTCAGTTCACCAAGAACTGTCCTACTAGCCATATGCTAGAGGAAGCTATACAGTTCACCAAGAACTGTCAATTCACCAAGAACTGTCTTACTCAGTGCCAGAGCTTTTTCATACTGGATGAGTAATCTTAGAGCCAGTCCTTTTTCATACTAGATAAGAATAAAATAGAATAACCCACATCCTACCTGTAAATAACTTGCCTCGCTACTGTCACCAGAATCCCATATGCAGCTCTTTACTCCCTCTTACAAGGGACCAGTCCAAGTTTGTCTCTGAAGTACTCAAACTTCACCTTTGACAGAGGTTTGGTTAGCACATCTGCAACCTGCTCATTGGTATCCACATAATGAAGCTTCACTACTCCCTTTTCTACCACATCACAGATAAAATGATACTTGATTCCAATATGCTTTGATTTGTCATGAAACACGGGGTTCACTAACAACTTTATGCAACTCTGATTGTCACAACAAATACTAGTAGCATCTAACTCAATATCAAATAATCCTGAAAGTAATTTCCGTATCCATACAGCTTCAGTGCATGCCAAACATGCTGCCATATATTCTGTCTCAGTTGTATTGAGCGCAACACTGGTTTGCCTCCTGCTAAACCATGAGATCATACCTGATCCCAAACTAAAACAACATTCTGAAGTACTCTTACGATTTGTGACACTACCAACCCAATCTGAATCAGAGTATCCCTGTAGTCTGAACTCACAATCTGCATCATACTTGATACCATACTCAATGGTACCTTTCAAGTATCTCATCACATGTTTTGTTGCGATCAAATGAACATGTCTGGGTTCAACCATACACTGACTTAAAGTGTTCACTACAAAACATATGTCTAGCCTTGTATTCGTTAAATACATCAATGAACCAATCATTTGTCTATACAAAGTGGCATTCGCTATCTCTGATGAAGTATCACATAATAACTTTGGATTTATCGTCATAGGTGTAGTCATGGATTTACAATCCATCATTCCAAATCTCTTTAGAATTTCTACAGCATATTTTCCTTGACTAAGACAAATCTCACCTGGATTTTGCCACACTTCGAGACCTAGGAAATAGTGCATCTGACCTAGATCTTTCATTTCGAATTCTGAAGCAAGCTTCTTCTTGCAATCAGTGATGAGCTTTTCATTTCCTGTTAGAAACAGATCATCCACATACAATAGTAAGATCACCTGATCATCATTGTCAATCTTATAGTATATATTGGAATCTGCTTTACTCTTGATAAAGCCCAAGCTCATCAGAAAATTTTCAATTCTTCCATACCATGTCCTTGGTGCTTGCCTCAAGCCATACAAGGCTTTCTTTAATTTGCACACATGTGTCTCAAATCCTTGTGGCTGCTCCACATACACTTCCTCTTCTATCACACCATTCAGAAAAACAGTCTTTATATCCATCTGATGTAGTTTCCATCCCATCTTTGCAGCTATAGCCATAGTAGCTCTAATGGAAGTGTATCTTGCCACAGGAGCAAAGGTTTCTTCGTAATCTATTCCCTCTTTTTGAGAGAACGCACGAGCTACAAACCTTGCTTTGAATTTCTCAATACTACCATCCGCAACATACTTGATTTTGTATAACAATTTAGATGTTACCATAGATTTTTCTTTTGGTCTCAGAACTATGTCCCAAACATCATTTTTCATAATTGATTGATATTCTTCAATCATGGCATCCTGCCACACTTTCTTCTCGGCGGCTTCTTCACAGGCATCAATGATGTTAGACACAAGTGCAACATAGTTGGAATATAATCGAGGTCTTTTACTTTCTCTGAAAGTCTTATTTGGGGCACCATACCTTTCTACATCTTGAATGAGTTCACGAGCCCAACCTGGTTTTCTCTGATATGTAATCACTTCTGTGGGTGAATCAACAGGTTTCTGAGACTCCATCATATCATGATTCTCATGTACAAGCTCTTCTTCTTCTGTATCTGGTACTTTAGAAGCTGTAGGTTCCTCATCATGTACCTCATTTACATGATTTCTTTTTGATTTGCATAAAGTTGCATCTTCATCAAAGATAACATCTCTGCTAATCTCAATCTTTTTGTATCCAAGGACATATACTCTATATGCCTTTGATGTTTCCCTGTATCCAACAAATATACCCTTCTTACCTGAAGGATTCAACTTTGTCCTTTTGTCCTTGAGAATATGAATATACACTGGACAACCAAATATCCTTAGGTGACTAACCTCTGAATCTTTTCCAGAAAAACACTTCTTCTGGAGTTTTATTTTCAAGAACTTTATGAGGACTTATGTTTTGTACATATACAACAGTCCTTGCTGCTTTTGCCCAAAGGTACATTGATAAGTCTCGATCATGATTCATGGCTTTAACTGCTTCCATAACTGATCGGTTCTTTCTTTCTGCAACACCATTTTGCTGAGGATTGTATGGAGTAGAAAGCTCCATCTTAATCCCAACTTCTCTACAGAATTCCTTGAATTCACCAGATGTGAATTCTCCTCCGTTATCAGATCTTAAAACCTTTATTTTTCTCTCGGAAAGATTTTCAACAATAGCTTTAAATTCCTTAAACTTACTAAAGACTTCATCTTTATTCTTTAAGAAATAAATCCAAGTTTTGCAAGAAAAGTCATCAATAAAAGAAACATAGTAAACATACCCGTTGAGTGAAGTGGCTGACATAGTTCCACACACATCTGAATGAATTAGATCCATAACTCCTTTTACTTTACTGTCACTGCTTGGAAAAGGCTTTTTCACGTTCTTTCCTTGTGCACATCCTTTGCACACACCATCGTGGAACACTTGAATTTCTGGAAGGCCTTTCACCATCTTGCTGACAACTGGCAAGGCTTTATAGTGAATATGAGCGAACCTTCTATGCCACAGTTCACATGGGTTTATAGTACTGTGTACTAAGGCTTGATCTGCCTTTCCTTTTAACTTGTATAACCCATCTTCATGTATACCAATTATAATATCATCATCAATATTCTTTCCTCTTGGCCACATAAAAACTTGGCCATCAACAAAAGCTACTCGGAATCCTTTCTCTTCCAATCCTGAAATAGATAGGAGGTTCTTTTGCAGACCAGGTACATATAAAACATTTTCCATTTTCAAATGTTTTCCTAAATCTAAGTTGTAAAAAGCATTCCCTATGCCCTTAATAGGATAGGAAGAGTTATCACCCAGTCTAACCTGATGAGAAGAATCTTTCTTAGTCAGATTTGAAAGAGAGTCTTTAAAACCAGTCATGTGCCTGGAGGCACCACTATCCACAAGCCATGTTTCATCATCATAATTTATTGAATTAGTAAGAGCTACCACCAAAACATACTCTTCATCTGAATCTTCTTTTCTTTCTCTCTTCAAAACAAGTTCATCATCTTCAACAATATGAGCATGATGTCTTTTGTTTTTCCTCCTTTCTTTGACCTCTTTTATGAGAGGACAATCTCTAGCAAGATGTCCCAACTTTTCACAACATAAACATTTGAGTTTAGAATAGTCTCTCTTACCTTTCTCAAATTTCTGAAACTTCTTCTGTGGAGGATGATTTTCCTTCTTTTTCTTTCCTTTCCTGAAATGGGTTGCAAGAGCTTGATCTTCATCATCACTTAGCTTTTCTTCTCTTGCTTCCAGTCTTGCTTCTTCTTGGACACAATCTTCCCATAGCCTGCTAAACTTTGTTAACTTACTCCTTGAACAGATTCCTCTTATGAAAGAGTCCCATGACTTCGAAAGTCCATTCAAAGTAGTCATTACTAACTCAACTTCATCAATTGAGTCATCGATAGCTATAATTTGTTCATTAATCTGAGAAATTCTTGTAAAGAAAGCATGAATAGATTCAGACTTCTGCATCTTTACATTTTTGAGTTGAGTCCTCAAAGCCATCTTTCTGTTTATGTTCCTTCCTTCATATAGACGAGATAGAGCATCAAACATCTCTTTGGGAGTCTTCAAGGATGATACATGAGGAATAAGATGGTCTTTTATAGAATCTGCAATTATTCTCTTTGCCCTTATCAGATTCTTCTTGTACTTACCTTTAGCTTATTCTTCCTCAGGTTCTGCAACCTCTTCTATAACATAATTTGATAAGTCATTTTCTTCCAGAACGAGGGATATTTTGTAATTCCATGCTCTGAAGTTATCAGGTCCCTCAAGTTTCTCATCAAGCTTAGTGCTTGACATCATCTTGTCCTTTTTTTTGACTTCCTTCAAAAACTGAAATACTGTAGTCTCCTTCACAAATCTAATAATTCTCTGTAGAAATGGCTTCTTTCAGGGAAGCTCTGATACCATGTTGAAAAACTGATGCATGTAGGTAAATTTAAAAATTTACAGCAAACAACCAACATACCAATACATCTTGCATATATCAAGATCACTGAAAGCGAGACAATCACAGAGAGAACACAAGTATACCCTGGGAAACCCTCTTGGGGTAGAAAACCCAGCCAAAACTTCTCTTTAGATTCTTCAACAAAGTACAATACCAGTACAAGACTTTAGAGTAGCTAGCTAGGACTCAGAGGGCGGAAACAATACCTTTGTTTCAACACTTACAAACTTCACAAATAGCTAAACTAACACTTATAGTAACAACTTGACAAACTCACCAAAAGATAATTGACTTTCCTTTTTGTTGTAGCAAAGTTATGGCAGCTTTAACATAGTATTTGTAGCAACCTTATATCAGCAAGGAACAACATAAGACTCCAGCAACTAGCAGCCATATACCAGCAGAAAATACTTCAGCAAATAGATGCCTTGCCTCAACAGAAGACTCCAACAAAACAAAGGTATGTAAATGGTAAGTGAATGCCCCTTTTTATAGGTTGGTTTGGCTGCCCTAAGCAGCCCCCTAAGAATGTATGATAGTTGTATAACAACTGTCATACCTGCCCTCCTTTGGCTGCCAAGAGACACCTCCTAAAGTTCCCAAGAGCCACCTCCTAAGGTTCCCAAGAGCCACCTCCTAATGCTCCCAAAGGTCACTTCCTTTGTCTCTTCTAGAGGCTGCCCTAAATTGTTGTCTTAGGATTGTATGACAGTTGTTATACAACTGTCATACCACAACCCTAAGCAACCCCCTTAAGCTGGCCACTCCAAACATCCTAAGCAACCCTCTTAAGCAGCCTCCCTAAGCTAGCCACTACAACCTCCCTAAGCAACCCTCTTAGAGGTGCTATGAGGTTGACACATGGCATATGGTTGTCTTGGCATAAGTTTGACACTTGCCATGTGTTTGATGCTTGACCTAAAGTTAACACTATATCAAAACTTTATTTACATGGTTAGTTACAATAGGGAAAATAGCTTCCAAAGCTATATAATTCAACACTTAGGAGCGAGAGGCTTCTAGTAGTAGGATCTCTTCCAAGAAAGGACCATGCCATACAACGGGATTTGCTTTGGCAACAAAGGGAGTAGCCGATCGGGTGGATTGGAGAGCAACTATGGTAGTGGATCCAGTGTGGGAGATAGAGCCACTTCCAGTGTGGAAGACAGAGTTACTTCAAGGAGATATTGGAGTGGGTGAGAATACCTCCCTCGCTTAGAGGGAGTGTTGATATTTTGTAGCTTTGGGCAGGTATTCTCACATGGCCTTGGTGTCGGGCATATGAGAATCATCATTGGCACCTCGTTGCACTTTCGTTTCGGTGAAAACGCCCTTGGAATGAAGTTGGGGCTTCATGGGATTGATGATGGGCTTTGTGGGCTTGAGTTGGGGCTTCACACTCACATGAGTGATTAAATTATTCTAATTTAATGTTGAGATAAGTTAAGGGCTTTCACTCATCCTTAAGAGTTGTATATAAAGGACATTAGGGATGATGTGACATTTGATTCTTGAGTGAATCCTTGGTGACCTCAGCTAGCATGGGAGGGAGTTTGTGGTGACCTCAACCAATTGTGGAAGAGGGTCAAATGAGGCCTCAAGTCTGTTGTTTTCTTTTTTTTGGGCAGATTCCTTTGTGAGGAGGGTCGAGAAGTGCAACCAACACTTAGGAGTCTAGCCGCAGGCCTCTTGGACAACAATCGAGGGTTGGAAAAGGGCAGTCGTTGATCCTAGGAGGGTCAGCCTGTCAGAGGAAGGTGGCAACATGTTAGGTAGCTAGAGAGGTAGTGGGGGGGCTCGGAGGGCCCATAGTTATAATAGTAGAGGCCATTCAATGTAAGGTGGACTAGATCCACTATAGTATTAAATAAGGCCCACTATGGTAGTTAGATATAATAAATGTAAGAGGACTTTTTAGAAGGTTCTGCTTCTAGAAGGTTCTTCCTCTAGAATGTTCTTAGGTGGTTGGTAGCACTATATAAAGGGGTTCAAGCAATGTAATGAGATATAAAAGAGAAGTGTTGTATTTGGAGTGGTGGCTCAATAGGAGGAAGCCCCCTCGAAGAGGCAAGTGAGCAGGAGATGATCCCTTCCATAATAGGATCCATTGTATGGTGTTGCCCTACCTCAAATGTTTTCTTATAATAAAGTGTGGTTTTCATATATTATTCTTGGATCTCTTCTGGTGTATTTTGTATTCAGATCTTTGGTTCTTAACAAGTGGTATTAGAGCACTTTCCTTGGCAAGAAGTGTGGGCATTTTTTTTTTAGAATTTTTGTAGATTTTTTCGGAGAAGGAAAATAGGGATGTGACATTGTGGACAATTTATGTATATTGTTGTGCAAAATTTGGAGAAACGGGTTGTAGATCCGAGTTTCTCTCAGAAAAACACCCAATTTAAAAAAAAAAAAATTGTTCGAAATGGAGTCCGGGAAGTCAAGATATTGACATTTTAAAATGTGCAATTTTTCAGGGTTTTTTCTGTGGACAACAATGCGATTTATTTTATTTCTGTAGCACCTAGAGGCCGAGTTTTCTAAAACAAATTACATATCTGAGTTCCTCTCACAATGTCACCCAATTTCAAAAACAAAATTGTTCAAATAGGAGCTCCGGAAGTGAAGATATCGCTGATTTAAAATCAGCCATGGCACTTGGAGCAAGTCGTTGAGCTTGGGGATGAAATGTTGGGCCTCCAAAGGCCTCCTTCTCATGCTCTAGGGTCTTCTCCATCAAGCCAAGGCTTCTTCTCTTCAAAAGGTGCCAAGTGTTAACCATCAACACCACCACCACCAAACCCTAGCACCAACAAGACGTCAAGCCCCAAGATGTAGCGCTCTAGCCTCCAAAGGCAAGTCGTTGGGGTGATGAAGGGTTAGGATAGGTCCTCTAAGGTGTCTCTCAAGCCTCCAAAGGCTATCATCATCATCATCCGATGTGCAGACCATGGTATCCAACCTGTGGGCTTCATGCCCCAAGGAATCCCAAGCTAGGCTTGTTCCTCCAAAACTGTCCACCAAACAAGGTCTTGCAAAGACAATGAATGCGCCCTCCAAGGATCTCAAGTCAAATGCATCATGATGAGTAAATCAAATCAATAAAAGAGCCACCTAAGCATGTGCCCCAAAGCTACCTTATCAAATTAAACAATTGCTCAAAGACCCTATGCAATTTGCCAAGTTGAGGTATGGGAGGGTTGACAAGGTGACCTATTGGGTGAATCATTCTCAAGTCAATGGATGTTTCCTAGGTGGACCCTCTCTAAGCCATGTAAAGAAGATGAAATGGATGGGGGTAAAACTTTTGGGCATGGGGTTCATGACATGCAAGGGTTTGTATTGTCTCATCTATGGGTGACTTTGTAGAGGGTGTGTTGCACCTTCGTTTTCAATGCATCCTTTTTCCAAGCCCATTTATTGCCTTTTGTTTTTTTAAGATGTTTACAGGTTGAAGCCAAGGTGGTTCTACCTAAGCATGAAAAACATTGCCCACCTTGACTGTACCCTGGTCACATTATGCTTCCCCAAGTTGAATACAATGTGTGGGACTTCTACCTAAGCATGAAAAACATTGCCCACACAATCTCTACCTTGGTTGGCATTTTTATATTGTTATTTTTTCACAGGTCCCATCCGTTTCCTATGAGACATTTCATTGTCCTCAGGATCCTTGGGCAAGCATCTACAAGGTTTATGATTGGCTTTTAACTTTTTCTACCCACATTCCCTCTGGGCCTTCAACCAATTCTTCCCATGAGATGAAGTACAATCCCTTCTTGGGTCAGTACACCCGAAAATCCCAAAAGACGGAGACATGAAAAGGATGAAGAATGGAAAGTGGCAAGTATGGTTGGGAATGGTACGATGACTCATCAATAAGACCTCCTAGTAGCATGGCCTCTTCCTAAGGGTGACCACTTACTAGGGCATAATGTCAACCACCAAGTTAAAACAAGGCAAAGAGCATAATTTCCAAGCAGACGTTCTATAATAAAAAACAACTTCAAATGCAACATACTCAAATGCCTCAAATATTGAAATGACACTCACCATAATACCTGGCTTGTACCTCATGGAGCAAGACCCAATTAACTTCCGGAAGCAAGCTGATGTGGTGGATACCATTGTGATGAACCTGAGATCTATGGTGGTGAAGTGGGCCTCTGTCTATGCAAGTGGACGTTGTCAGCAATCTGTCTCTTGGTACTCCATGTCTACAACCTGAGAGCCTCGAGACATCTCCTTAGTTATCCCTAGAAATTGGGGATAACATGGCCCACCCGAGGAATAATACAAAACAACAAAATAGCCTAGCCTATCACACATTGCTGCTACTCGTTTGTTGCCCCTTTTCTCCTTTCCTTAGACCCTGCCCTTGCACACTTGGATGAAAGTCCTCCACCCAATCAATGAGATCTCCTATCTCACTCCGTGTGTGTCTCCTCCTCTCACCTAGGCTGCCTTTTATAATCTTCATTTTACCCTAAATCCAAAACCCTAGATCTCCAAATTGATCAATGGTCGAGATCAGATCTCACCTTCACTTTATGATCTAATGGATAGGATTTAATTTAACTCACTAATGCCAAATACTTAGGCATTTGACTTAAATTAAAATCCATTAATGATAAAAGTACGTTCACTTTAATAATTACTTTATTAAAGGGAATCTCCTAAGTCTTGAAAGGCATTAAGGATGACTTCCACATGTTAGACACAAAATTGATGTGGGAGTACCTGTCCGATGCCACAAACATCAACACTCCCTCTTAGCGAGGAAGGTACTTCTCGAAGAGCCACCTGGAATTAGTTGTCCCTTCGACCTTGGCACAATGTCGCACACATCATCCTGCACACTGGCATCCCTCCAACCCCGTTGGTCAGTTGCTTCCTGATCACTAGAAGTCACAGAATCGATGATGCTACATATCAGTGCCATGAAGTTTGGAAACTTTGTCGAAGGCCTTCTCTCCCTCAATGTGCTCCTAGGAGCCTCAACTTGCTCCTGAGCATCCATCAATGTCATCACGTAGCAATTAAGTCTTCTGACAGAACTGGAAGGGACTAACTCCCTCTTTCCATTTGAAGGTTAACTCCTCACACTGGAAGTCTGTGAACTCTGCTCACCCTTCAGAGTCTCCTGCTCCTTTTCCTCTATCATTGACATCAATCCGTGATCCACGATCCTCTTGGATCCACCTACAGTCTTGCCCTACAACCTGTATACCTTTCCCTCTCTGATACCAATGTTGACTTCTATGTCAAGGCTAGCTCCCTCTGAATGCATGAACTCTTGTCTGTTCTGGAACAAGATTGCATAACCCTTGTCCTCCAAAGTCGAGATTGAGAGAAAATTGCTCCTAAGCTCTGGGACATACAACACATCTACCACCTCTAGAGAACCTCTTGACTCTAGCTGGAACATGATTGTCCCAACTCCCTCTACACCACACTTGGCATGGGTGCCAAGCTCCACTTGCAGATCTGAGTCCGTCTCTGACCAACTAGTGAACAACTCATGCATCCCCGTCATGTTCTTTGTCCACTGAGAAAAGAAATACAATCAACTCCTGCTGCCCTGTCGACTTTTCTTCTCCGTTGGACTGAACATATCTCTTTATGCAAAGAGTCATTTTTTTCTCCATCTACGAGTCACTGACTCCAATAGATTTGTCATCCCTTGATCTCTGGATGAAATTCCTTCACCCATCTGAGATCCCCTGGAGTCACAGTCCTTCATGGCTCAAGCACTTGAGAAAAAATCCTTCTTTGCTCCATAGTGGATGACTCAGGCACATGAGAAAAAGTCCATCTTTTCTCCTATGTGCACTCTTGTGGCCTAGATCTCTAGGTGAAAGTCTTCACCTATCCGAGATCTCCATGCTCGCTCCCCGAACCCTTGCCAACAATTTTGCAACTACCCAGCAAAAATTTTCTGTTGCCCGCTTCTCGGACCTGCAGCCTTTTGCTGTTGCTTGAGACTTATCTGGGGCTGCTCAAACTTTTTGCTTGCTGCCCAACGACCCCATCCCTACCTTTGACTGTCTTGGTGGCTTCCTAGGTTTGCTGGCCTGCGGCCTTACTGGCGGTTTCCTGCGGCCTTGGCGGCTGTTGACCCTGTGGCCCGCGATTTCTAGCGGCTGCTATGGCCTGTGGCCCGCGATTTCTAGCGGCTGCTATGGCCAGTGGCTCGCGATTTCTAGCGGCTGCTATGGCCAGTGGCCCGCGATTTCTAGCAGCTGCTATGGCCAGTGGCTTGCTGTAGTGGTTGTTGCGGCGACGACTGCCTCCCTTGCAGCCTCAACGCCTGGTGGTTATGCCTCTATGCCCTCACCACTTCTCCCAGTCGACTGACCAACTCCTGCACCCTCTGTAGCTCTGATCTATCGCCGACTCTGCTGCCCTGTGTCCTTCAGCCACGTGCTCTCAACCTTTTCCTCCGACGGTTGGATCCTTTTGTAGACAACTCCACGACCTTTTCCAACAACCCTCTTAGCCCACGACCACAACACCGATGGTTGCCCTCTCTGCAGCCCAGTCTCTAGCCCACAACTAGCACGTAGCCTGTGGCTTGGCCGTGCGGTCGTACACTGTATGACAGTTTTACGGTTCGTATGATAGTCGTACGAATGTACCTTTTCCTTTTTTTTTATTTACCTGCAACTTACAAAAAATAGAAATTTCGTGCGCTGCAAAAATTACGTCATTGCACTTGGTTATTCTTCAAAAATGATCACGCTTTGATCTCATGTTAAGTTTCAACAGCCAAGAACCCGAAAATTTACTTCCTAGGAAACCCTTGCTATAATAAACTAATTAATCAAATTTACTGAATGAAAGCACAACTGAGTTTTACCGATTTAAATCAATAAATCAACGAAAGCACAACAAGGAAACCATACAGATTTGCACTTGTAATTTTCTGGGTAAAATACCCCTGGAAAAACCTTTAAGGGAAAACCCTAGTACCTTGTTGATTTTATTAATATCAAATCTGGGTTCTCGTCCTGGGATAATGGCCCACCTGAGGAATATACAAAACAACAAAATAGCCTAGCCTATCACACCTGGTTGTTACTCCTTTGCTGCCCCTTTGCTCCTTTCCTCAGACCCTGCCCCTGCACACTTGGATGAAAGTCCTTATCCACCCAATCAATGAGATCTCCTATCTCATTCTGTGTGGGTCTCCTCCTCTCATCTAGGCTGCCTTTTATAATCATGAATTTACCCTAAATCCAAAATTCTAGATCTCCAAAGTGATCAATGGTTGAGATTAGATCTCACCTTCACTTTATGATCTAATGGCTAGGATTTAATTTAACTCACTAATGCCAAATACTTAGACATTTGACTTAAATTAAACTCCATTAATTATAAAAGTATGTTCACTTTAACAATCACTTTATTAAAGTGAATCTCCAAAGTCTTGAGAGGCATTAAGGATGACTTCCACATGTTAGACACAAAACTGATGTGGAAGTACCTATCCGATGCTACAAACATCAACACCTAGGTGGAATGTGTTTGATGACATTAGTACCATTGTGGATTTACTTTTTCGTAAGTTTGAAGTTAAATGGGGGGTACTACATACATCTTTGATGATCAAGCCTTTTTCTAAGGTTTGATGAGGTATTAATCATGTTCTAGTCCTTTAGTGGTGTGCCCTAGGTTTAAACCTAGGTGGAGCTTTATTTTTCATTGTGTTGTTATCATGGTAGTCTTTGCTAGGAGATACAACTTATTTCCATGGTACAACACTTGTGGACCACACCCCCTCATTGGCAAACATGTCCATGTTGATTTAATCTATTGGTGACTATTGGGAGGTTGGACTGTGGTTTTATTTCAGCATTAACCTTTGTGCACACATGTTGAGGTTGATTTAACCATTTAATGGTTAAATTAATCCCTTTTATTGCCTTGGAGGTTAATAGCTTGAGCACCCTACTTCACTTGGTAGATGTTCACACTTGGAGGAGTTATTTGGAGGATATTTGAGGCTTTATTATGGAGCGCTCCTCTCTTGGGCATAGTTTCCAAGGTTTACATGATTATTTATTGTTGGAGAGGTTGGCACATTCTCCTAGGGCACACTTTCTCTTGTGCACATGGTATGGAGGGATTTGTGGATGTATTGGGAAACAACTCATGGTTTTGCCATGGCATTGATGAGTTCTAACCACCTTGGCACTTCCTCCTAGGGTGCACTTTAGATGGATATATTTTATTACTTTTGGGTGGTTGAGGCAGTTACATGGAACGCTTTTCTAGGGCGCACCTCTTGTTGGTGCTCTCTCATATTTTTCAACTACACTTGTCATCTTTTAACCTTCATTGGAGAACGCCCTCACCTCTTTGACTTAGCACATGTATTATTTTATTTGAGGTGGTTATGGAGGCTTTTATTGGGAGGCATGTAGCATACTTGGAGAGCCACACGTGTGGCACATTGCATGCATTTACTTAGTCATCTTACTATATTTGGGCATATCCTTGGAGGACGAACTTGTCAAGGCACTTATTGCTATTCTTGGATGTGTATATTTTATTATTTCATGCAGTTCTGACTTGGTCAAAATTTTAATTTGCCCTTATCTCCTTGGATTTGTCTTGTTGGAGATTGCCCACTTGCTATTTTGGGGGTTTGACTTCTTCATTTCTTGTGGAGTGCTCCATCTACTTGGCAGCTTGCACATTCATCCATGAAGTTGGTTTCCTTACACGTGGATTGGTTGCATGCATCTTGTGGACCACTTTCTATTTTTGGAGGTTGGTTATGGAGCATTCTCCTAGGAGGAATGTTTTATTGTTATATCTCTCATGCTCCTTGGAGGGCACACTTTCTGAGCTCTTCTAGGTGGACCCTTGAGCACATCCTCCTAGATTGAAGATTATTTTATTATATTTTGCATGCATCCATTCTTGGAGGGTGAATTCTATGTGGGCCCATTTAGCATTCGACTCGGTATAATACCTATTTCTGGATGGTGCATCCTCTCTTGCAGGTTATTGTTGCATATTATTGCCTATTTTTGGATGAGGGCGACCTATCTTGAAGAGGCTAGCGTTCACATGCCTTGGTATTGTCAACCATGGATTTTACTAAAATATTTCACAATTTGTTGACTTGTCATGGAGTTAGTTACAAAGATAATATATTTTATTGTATGAGGGACTTAACTCATTCTATATAAAGAGGAGTTTCTCTCCATTTCAAAGGAATTGGCAATTTGGTGTTAGAGAATGAAGAAGTGAATGAGTGAAGGAGATTGTAGGAGCTTGGAGATGATGATGTTGAGCTTCTCTTGTGTATCAAACTTTTGAAAATTAATGAAGTATGAGGTATTGCTGCTATATAGTATGGCTATTCTTTATGCTATTCATTTGTTGTGAATTTGATATAGGAACTTCTTGCGTTCACTCTAACATAAAGGCCCAGTATTGAGAACATTACTCTTCTAGGAATAAGCAATATGAAAAGTTTTCCCTTTTGTCTTATTGGCTGTTTTATTTCTGCTCTTATTACCTTTCTTCTATCATATCTAGTTG
This sequence comes from Picea mariana, assembly GCA_032191745.1. Taxonomy (NCBI): domain Eukaryota; kingdom Viridiplantae; phylum Streptophyta; class Pinopsida; order Pinales; family Pinaceae; genus Picea; species Picea mariana. The sequence goes on from JASDQU010205351.1 coordinate 15,536, forward strand.
CTGATTGGGAAATAATTCAGCTAATAAACAACACCTTTATGTTGAGTTGATGTGTGGGAAATTAAACCCTCCAATATTATTTCCATATCATAATTTCCAGCAAGCATCTTAAGGTCCAATGTAGCAAATGAGTTCACTTTACCTTAGATACACAATTAGTTGATGAAGGTATTAGACTAGATCCTTTATCTAAGTTGGTGGAAGGGGTCAAATTAGTCCTTTTACCTCATAGCCTACCTGAAAGTATTTGATGATGACAAACAAGTCCATTCATTTTGCAATGTCCCATGACTCCATCAGCCCCTAGATTGATATGCACTAGTCCCTCATCATTTCATTCCCTTGTTTCTCTCTTCTTCCATTCTCTTTTTCTTCCATATACCTTTCCCTATTTCCATTTCCTTCCATATATACTACAACAACCATACATTTTGTTAAGGCTTACACTTCCAATATCACCTAAGACTCCCACTCCATAGCCTTTTCAATCTTATTTAGGGATACCCCCCTTGAGTTGGAGAAGAGCCAACCAAAAGAGAGAGGAAGAGCTACCGAGGAGACAATGGGTAGCCTCCCTGAATTGCACTAGACTAGCCCCTTGATGCTTGGGACTTTACATCATTTGAGGGTGTTAGATTTTGTTGTAACACTTTGCACATGTTGAATTTTCTTGAAAATATCTGGCCATTGCCTTTAGTCAAACTGATGTGCAGAGACGGATCACAGACGTATGGTAATGTTCTCAATTCTCTCAAGGAACTACTTTCTAGGAAAACAACTGGGAAAATAAAGAAGGAAAAAGAACCAATTTCCCAGACAAAATCTTCTTTACCATTTACAATTAATTGTTATTTAATTTTAAATTCAACTTTGACATTCATATTCCATCCTCTTCTGATTTTTTCTACCTCTATTGCCTACTTTTAATATTACCTGAAGTGCATTTAAAATTGGTAGGTAAATCTCACTAGCTCGCTATTAAATATATAGAGTTCTAAGTTAGTCTTCCAATTCTGTAGTTCTCTTTAATAAAAGAACCCATGCCTTGGGTTGATTGCCCAGCTTCCATAACATGTAGTAATCTTTCAATTACCAACTCCAGTTTTTATATTTATAAAGTTTGTAACGATTTTGATTATGCACCTTTCAATTTTTTGCTTTGTAACTCATCAACATTTAGTGATCATCTACTGCATTTGATTCTGCACAGATTGGGATAGGATAGGTTATTACTCATGCTTTGCTATTTATATGAAATATCCTTGTGTTCAGCCACTTGCTACATATGTGAAAGTCCTCTGTGTTATCGTAATCTTTTTCTTTCTATAGTATATTTTCTTTTCTCTTATCTTGATTCTTACTATCATTACATGTTTGCTTCACAGATAATTGAATGGCTCAGATGCCAGCACTGGTGGGTTTTCAGTGAGATGGACTTCAATATGCTTATTTCAGCGTATGGAAAGCAGGGGGATTTTGAGAGGGCAGAGCGTGCTGTGGGGTTGATGAAAAGGTCTGGATTTTCATTGAATGTTGTGACGTATACAGCCCTTATTGAAGCATATGGAAGGGCAGGCCACTATAAAAAGGCAGAATCTATATTTAAACGAATGCAATCATCTGGCCCAGAGCCCTCAGTATTAACATTCCAAACAATGATTAAAGTACTCGTGGAGGTATTTCTTTTTTCTTTTTCATGTAATGATGATGCCTTGCCAGTTTCCTTTAATAGGTACCGAATAGACAGTTCAGATTTTACATTTCTTGGCCTGTAATTTCCTAATTGCAGCTGGCATGTACGTTGTCAATGGTCTTAGAACTAATTCATGCACAGTGTTTGAGTGCAATGTGATTGGTCACAATTCATGACATAATAAGTTGATTCTACAGGGCGTGATCAAGTAGGCTATCAATTTTTGTTTCCTAGTAAAAAATCGTAACTTTCATTTCAAGCAGAAAAAATGTTACATTCCATATACATTGAGCATCCTGTAATTCTACTCTGGTACAGCGTGCAGAATAAATTAAAACAGTACCAGCCTCTATTACCAAAAGCAATAATTATTACCTGGACTCAAGGTCCTATGATTACATCACAATAATGATGTCAAAAAAAGGGTTGAAACCCACGTAACAACTCGCAAAACAGGCATTACATCATAGAAAAAAACTCACAGAAGAGTCATAAAGAAAAGTCTGATATACAGGAAAATCAAGCAGTCAGGACTCAGAAGGCATGAAAGGATCTCACTGTTGCTGGAAAAGAGATGCCAGCAACTTCTTCCGAATTCTCCCAGGACCCTTCCGATAACTCCAGAGCACTTTTGGATGGATCATCTGCTTCCACATGAAACTCCCTATAGACGTGTACAAAGGAAATGACAGAAAAAACTGGCTCCAGGATCTTTACTTGATCAAAGAGAGGTATCAGAATCAGATTCTGCATTCCTATGGTTCCCATCATCCAATCTATTACCAGTTTTGAATCTCCCGTAACCTGAATATGAGTAATAGCATGTTCAACAGCCAACCTTAATGAGATTGCCCATGCCTTCCATTTTGACTATCAATTGCATGTGTGATGTATGCTTTGTTGGTCGCATCAGATGCAATTTGGTTGTCATGTCAGTCACAGCACTTTTCTAATCCTGTCACATGCAATTGGGTAGTCACATCACAAGTGGTTTGTTGCGATAGTTTGCGGTTAATCATCAATCATTGATAAAGGTTTAATCAACCTTTGAATGGGGTCAAAAAGCCATTCTGCAGATTTAGAATTAAAAGTAATTTAAGTGAGACATAAAATGACATTTGAAGCTTTTCTACATGTCCATAACATTGGGCATTGCCTTTTTGTTTGACGCAACTGCTTTGGGCCTCATGGGGACATTGCATTAGAAAGTTGTGGCCAACTGTAATATATCATATAACATTTATCTAAAAAGAAACGATCCCCCCCATCCCCTTGATTGGAAAGGGGTCCTTTTGGGGGATAAATGAATGATCCGACAATAGGAAAGAGTTTGTGGGATTTGATCAGACTAAAAGGCATTTCCTTCGTATGCAAAAAACTGTGTTGGGGTGTCAATGCCATGTAGTCCATGTTTGCAATTTATTCTTTTTGACCCTAAGGTTATCACACAGATTATGTTAAAGTATAGCACAAAAATATATGTGAGTATAATATGGCCACCTTATAGCCTATGTTATCTAGCCTATTTAATGAATTTTACGTTCATTACAAGTCCTTCCTCTTCAAAATGATTTGACCTCAAAGTATGGTTTAGAGAGGATCTTGTTGATGGAGGCCCATGTTTTTCCACAAGTATCTTCATCTGGCAACTTCTTCTCATAGGGTTTAAAATTGTCAGCATATTATTTGATTTATACTCTTTGGGTTGTGCATAATATTCTGAGGCTGTCCCCAATGGTCTCTTATGTTGGAAACCTTGCTCTTGTCTTGTGTAAAGTCCTTCTTCCCCCTCAACAATTATAATATTGCATTGAACATGGATAAGTGCTCTGACATGGTCAACTTCAAGCATGTTCAGTTCGTCTGGCTTTGCTCTCATGAGCATTTTAGTCAAGTGTGCCGTCCACTGCATCTAGGTCATATGCTTTTCTTAATGCTGCCACCCAGTCACTTGACTATGAAGGAGTTTTCCCTGTTTTCAGGGCTGATTCATCATTTGCTATATCGTAAAATTGTAAAGATGATTCATTTGGATTTCAAGATGCCACACTTCCATTATAGTCTTCATCAACGAGTCTTCTGCATTTAGGTTTGCTTGATTAATAACATTATTAGGGTCTGTTGTCGTCCTAATACACACCTACAAACATGGAGAAGTCTCCAACCCACTTGGCATGTCCTTGGAGGCACAAACCTAAATCCAGACCCACTATGACCTCAATCTGGATTCCTTCCATCTAGGCTCACTCCTAGGGAAGCCAATGGGGGTAGACCCTATTAAACTATGTGAAGGTTTTATTTAAAATTCTAGGAGTTAATTAAGTTGTTGATTAGTGTTACACAACCTAATGACAAGCAACCAATGCAATATACAATCTTTCAATGACAAACCAACCTTTATTTATTAAGTCACAATTAGACCAGTGCCCAAAAAATTCCACTTATTCCGATATATACAAAAAAATGATAACTCTACAAGAATGAAACAAACTTGAGAACTATCTACACAATGAATTGAAAAATAACTTTACATAATTATTTTAAAACAATGAATAAATAAAGAATACTTGTAAATGAATCAATGTGAATATTTACACATGAAAAATAACTTGCACAAAAATAAATAGAATGTAAATAATTGAAAATAAATTCCTGAAATGGAAATTGCAAGGAAATGTAAATGTTGTGCAAATGTGTAGGTTATTTTTAGTTAATTTTAAGTCTCTCTTTAACTTAGGGGTTTAGATGCGAGGAGTTGCAAGCCTAAGCTATGTGACTACCCCAAGTCCTTATCCCTTGACCAAGAGGAAATGTTGGGTGTTCAACAAGAGAACAACAAGGTTCTCCCCTAGCTCTGTACATTTTCAGACCCTAACCCAGTTTCAGTCTCGCTGATTTTTCAACCAATGTTTAATGCCCAAAACCAATTTTATATCAGCAATTAAATACACAACAGAAAATTAATTTCAGAACTGAAACATGAGGATTCTGAACATCGTTTATAACGCAGAAATAAAATATCAGCAGAACATAAAACTCAGAAAATTATAGACAGATATTTTCGGTCCAACTCTGACCCTGGAAAAACCCACAAGGGGAAAACCAGTGAGAGAGGGAGATTTTTGTTATTTAGGAGCTTCAGAGAATTCTGTTACAGCATATTCATCTTCAAAAATTTAAATGCCAAACTTATCTCGACAACCATGCCAAATCTTCACACAGGAAAATGAGCCAAACTCCTCAAAATTCTTTCCAGAATTTTCTGCAATCAAATACAAGTCTGCTCGATTTCTGTGCCTCCAAAAAGCTATACGGTCACCTTGAAATTCGTGCCAACTGCAGCAGCAACTTTCTGGGTGTATTAATGGTTGTACGGCCTCCTAGAAAACCGTGCCACACTTTCCAAAAATTACACAGCAAAACACCTCGATTTCTGTGCAATAAAGAGGTTGTACGGACTGTGTAAATCCGTACTGTACGGACTGAGTACAGTTGTTGTTCCTTCCTTGAAATTTGTGCCAAAATTGAACTGTATGGACTGAGTAAATTTGTACTGTACGGCCAGTAATAAATGTTGCTCCCTTTTTTCGATTTTTGTGCTCCCACGAGACTGTACGGACCTTGGAATCCATGCTGTACGGCCTCCTGTGAATGATGAACTCCTTGCCTCGAAATCTGTGCTAGTAGATTGCCTTGGGATGCGTGCCCTAACTCTCAGAAATGGCTGCTCTATTGCTGCTCGAAAATGCTCTCTCTTGCTCTCTCAAAATGAAACAACAACCCAACAATGGGTGCGCCCTCCAACCTTAATCGACCTCATGAGGTAGGTGAGGAGTTTTCTAATCCAATGGCTGAGATTAGATTAGATGAGTGGCTGAGATTTGATGTCTCTTCATTCACCTTCACTAAAGTCATAAAGTCACTTTTTAATTTGCATCTCACAAATTAAATGACTAGGGCCCACATTAGGCACTTTCTCACCCCTTAGGTGCCTAGGGATGAGAAACACTTGCCTAGGTACTTTATTTAATTAAAAATTTAACACTCCCTCTTACCGAGGAAAGTGTTACTCACCACTCCAAGCTTGTCCCTGAAAAATACAAACTTGCCTATGCCCAATGCCTTGGTGAGTATGTCTGCAACCTGCTCCTCAGTAGATATGTATTGTAGCTCCACAACTCCTCTCTGAACATAGTCACAGATGAAGTGATAACGAATCTCGATATGCTTAGACCGGTCATGAAAAACTAGATTCTCATAGAGTTTAATGCAACTCTGATTATCACAGTAAATCACAGTAGGCCTCCACTGCACACCGAACAATCCCACCAGCATCTTGCGAAGCCAAAGGGCCTCACAACTGGCTTGACTGGCTGCCATATACTCAGCCTCTGCAGAACTCAAAGCCACTGACTTTTGTTTCCGACTGAACCAAGACACAACTGCTGATCCCAATCCAAAACAACAACCTGAAGTGCTTTTCCTGTCACTGACACATCCTGCCCAATCCGAGTCTGTATAACCAACCAAACGAACTCCATCTCCTCTCTGATAGTCCAAACCATAATCTACCGTACCACAAAGATACCTGAGCACATGTTTTGCTGCCACCCAGTGCACTCTCCTAGGATCCACCATGAACTGACTGAGAGTGTTGACAGCAAAACAAATATCTGGCCTAGTATTGACTAAGTACATCAATGACCCGATCAACTGACGATACAAAGTGGAATCCACCAACTGCGACTCAGAAGCATGAAGCTTCTTCCAGTTGGTAATCATGGGAGTGGTCATGGGCCTGCTATCCCCCATTTGAAATCTGCTTAGAGTGTCACATACATACTTCCCCTGTCCCAAGAAGATGTGTCCAGGCTCCTGCCAAACCTCCAATCCCAAAAAATAATGCATCAGTCCGATATCAGTCACTCGAACTTTGAAGCAAGGCTCTCCTTGCAGCTGCTGATGAGTCTCTCTGCCCCTGTAATGAAAAGATTATCCACATATAGCAGAAGAATGAGAGGATCCTCTCCAACCACAGTGAAGTATAGGTTGGGATCCACCTCACTCTTCTCAAAACCCAACTGCTGCAAATAGGCATCTATCCTTGAATACCAAGCTCTGGGAGCTTGTTTTAGCCCATACAATGCCTTCTTCAGTCTACACATATGAGACTCTCTCCCATGCACCTCAAAGCCCAATGGCTGCTCAATATACACCTCCTCCTCAATAAGACCATTCAGAAATGCGGTCTTCACATCCATCTGGTGGATCTTCCAACCCATCTCTGCTGCAATGGAGATCACTGCCCTAATCGAAGTGTATCTAGCAACCGGCGCAAAGGTCTCATCATAGTCGACTCCCTCAACCTGTGAAAACCCCCGAGCCAGAAAGCGAGCTTGTACTTCTCAATGCTGCCATCTGCAACATGATTTAGTTTATAGAGCCACCTGGAAGTCACCACTGACTTCCCCTCAAGTCTAGGAACAACTTCCCAGACATCGTTCTTCATGATGGAATTGTACTCTTCCATCATGGCATCTCTCCATCCCTGTCTACCAGTGGCCTCCTCAAAAGTGGAAGGCTCAAACTCCCGAATACTGCTCACCATCGCGATGTAGCTGCAAAACCTCTCGGTAGGTTTACTCTCCCTCACTACCTGTCTGGGATTCCCCACTGAACACTGTGCGTCCCTCAAAGTGTCTTGAAGCCACTTGGGCTTCCTCCTCTCTGAAGTAGTGTCCTGTGGAGGGGACTCTCCCTGCTCAAACCCATCTCCTGAAGACAATGATCCTGAAGTAAACTCTAAAGTACCTGATCCTGAAACCTGTGGACCAGTAGCCTGTGGCCCTGTCACTTGTGAACCTGTCGTCCCCGAAACTGGTGGCCCCGAACTCTGTGTCACTGTAGTCTGTTGTGGACTCACCTGAATCTGTGGTGAAGACTGCTCACCCTTCTCTGTCCGTCTAGACTTCCTAAAGGCTTCGTCCTCCTCAAATCTGACATCCCTCCTCAAGACAGTCTTCCTCAAGGAAGGAAGGTATATATGGAAAGCCTTTGAAGTCTCACTGTACCCAACAAAGATCCATCTCTCTGCCGTGGGCTCCAGCTTTGTCCTCTTCTCAGAAGGGACATGAATATGTGATGCACCCAAAAATACGAAGGTGCCCCGCCTCAGGCTTCTTCTCAGAGAAAGCCTCCTCGGGAGTCATGCTCCCCACAGCCTTGTGAGGACTCTTGTTCTGCAGATAAACTGCAGTGTAGCATGCCTTAGCCCATAGAAATAGTGGCAACCCCTGATCATGTAGCATGGCTCTCGCAGCCCCAACAATGGCCCTGTTCTTCCTCTCTGCAACCCCATTTTGCTGCAGGTTGTAAGGAATAGTCAACTCCCTCCTGATGCCCTCTTTTGCACAGAAGTCCATGAACTCCTTGGAGGTATACTCACCCCCATTGTTCAATCTCAGGACTCTGATTTTCTTCCCTGTCTGGTTCTCCACAAGAGCTTTGAACTCTTGGAACTGACTGAAGACCTGTCCTTTGGTCTTCATGAAGAAAATCCAGGACTTCCGAGAGAAGTCATCAATGAATACAACATAGTATAGGGAACCAGTCAACGATGCCGAAGACATCGGGCCACATACATCTGAATGTATAAGATCAAGTATCCCTGCTACTCTACTGTCACTACTCGAAAATCAGTCTTGGTGTACTTTCCCAAAGCACACCCCTTGCACAACTCATGGTGCTCTGTACTGAAATCTGGAACTCCTGTCACCATCTCCCTCAGAACTCTCAAAGCCCCTTGGTGCAAATGTGCCATCCTCCTGTGCCATGGCTCACATAGGTCACTGCTGCTGCTGGTAGTATGAATCAATGCTCTCACTGGCTGGAACAAGAACTTGTACAACCTCTCATGTCTAGTACCAATCACTTTGGCCGAAGTGATGCTAGACCCTCTGGGGAAAAGAAGCACCTGCCCATCATGGAACAAGACCTCATAGCCCTTCTCCTCAATAGTAGAAACTGACACTAAGTTCTTCTTCAAGCTCGGAACATATAGAACTTTCTGCCAAAGTAAAGGGAGGCAAAGACTCCCTCTGAAATGATACAGTCCCGCTACCAACCACCTTGACCTCCCGGTCATCTCCAAGCACTACCTCAACATTTCCCATCTCTGTGAGGTCTGTCAAGTGCTCACGAACCCCTGTCATATGGCGAGAGGCACCACTGTCAATATACCAAGTATCTGTATGAGTGGTCCTCATGGATAGACACACAATCAAGGAAAATTCCTTGTCAAACTTGGTGGAAAACTCTTCCACCTCTGCTGAAGCTGTTGTTTGTTTCTTCTTCTTGTTCGGACACTGACCTGCATAGTGCCCAAACTTATGGCATGCAAAGCACTTGACTTTGCTCATGTCTTTCTTCCCTTCACCCTTGGGCTCGTGTCCTCCCTTTGGACCCTTTTTGAACTTCTTCTTGCTAGTGGTAGCAAGAGCCACATTCTCCTCCTCGTGACCTGTAGATGAACTGCCATGTACATAACCTCTCCGGGTCTCCTCCTGAACAAAGTCATCCCAAAGACGTTTCCAACCGGGAAGCTTCTCCCTAACAACAATGCCCTCCACAAAAACAACCCATTGTTTGGAAACTCCATTCAATGCTATTCTCACAAGATCATTGTCAACTATGGCTTCCCCCACAGCTCCAAGCTCATCCCTCACCTATGTCAATCTAGTAAGGTATGTGACCACATTTTCAGCCTTGGTCATTTTTATGCTCTTTAGTTTTTCCCTCAAAACCATTTTCTGGTTTTCATTTGTACTCTAGTACAATTTAGTCAAAGACGCCCACATCTCATAGGCATGTGTCTTCCCCATCAAGTGAGGAATCAAATGATCCTTGATGGCATCAAGAATAAACCTCTTAGCCTTGATACTCTTTTTAGTGTAAGTTGGAAGAAGAGTAGCATCAGTAGGTACCACAACAGGATGAGTAGTGGTATTTTCCACAATGTCCCACAACTCATTTTCTTGCAAAAGCAAGATCATCCTCTCCTTCCAAGCACCAAAATTTGTTTTCCCATCAAGTTTGTCCTCAACTCTCGAACCTGTAGCCATTGACCCTTTTCTGCTGAAAATAATAAATTCAAAAATCTGCCCTGTGAAGTGACTGTTGTCCCAACTTTCTGACTGCCGAAATTTCTGCTTCTTTTCAACTCAGCTCTGATACCACATACATTTTCAGAACCTAACCCAGTTTCAGTCTCGCTGATTTTTTAGCCAATGTTTAATGCCCAAACCTAGTTTTATATCAACAATTAAATACACAGCAGAAAATTAATTTCAGAACTGAAACATGAGGATTCTGAATATCGTTTATAATGCAGAAATAAAATATCAGCAGCACATAAAACTCATAAAATTATAGACAGATATTTCCGGTCTAACTTTGACCCTGGAAAAACCCACAAGGGGAAAACCAGTGAGAGAGGGAGATTTTTATTATTTAGGAGCTTCAGAGAATTCTATTACAGCATATTCATCTTCAGAAATTTAAATGACAAACTTATCTAGACAACCGTGCCAAATCTTCACACAGGAGAATGAGCCAAACTCCTCAAAATTCTTTCCAAAATTTTCTGCAATCAAATACAGGTCTGCTCCTCGATTTTTGTGCCTCCAAAATGCTGTACGGTAACCTTGAAATTCGTGCCAACTACAACAACAACTTTCTGGGTGTATTAATGGCTGTACGGCCTCCTAGAAAACTGTGCCACTTTCCATAAATTACACACAACAACATGCCTCGATTTTTGTGCAATAAAGAGGTTGTACGGACTGTGTAAATCGTACTGTACAGACTAAGTACAGTTGTTGTTCCCTCCTCGAAATTTGTGCCAAAACTGAACCGTACGGACTGAGTAAATCCGTACTGGATGGCCAGTAATAAATGTTGCTCCCTTTTCTCGATTTCTGTGCTCCCACGAGACTGTATGGACCTTGGAATCCGTGTTGTACAGCCTCCTGTGAATGCTGAACTCCTTGCCTCGAAATCTGTGCTAGTAGACTGCCTTGGGATGCATGCCCTAGCTCTCAGAAATGGTTGCTCTCTTGCTGCTTGAAAATGCTCTCTCTTGCTCTCTCAAAATGAAACAACAACCCAACAATGGGTGCGCTTTCCAACCCTAATTGACCTCATGAGGTAGGTGAGGAGTTTTCTAATCCAATGGCTGAGATTAGATTAGATGAGTGGCTGAGATTTGATGTCTCTTCATTCACCCTCACTAAAGTCATAAAGTCACATTTTAATTTGCATCTCACAAATTAAATGACTAGGGCCCACATTAGGCACTTTCTCACCCCTTAGGCGCCTAGGGATGAGAAACACTTGCCTAGGTACTTTATTTAATTAAAAATTTAACAAGCTCCATAGGTCAAATCCAAAGTGCTTGGACGCTCAACAAGGAGGACACTTAGTGTCGTGAAACCGTCCCCGACTTCAACCCCTTCTAGCCTCCACAAGTCACTTTATTTTAATGCCTAAACAATAATGGAAAATGAGTGCCTAATTAAACTAACCACTCAATCCTTTGCCTTTTTTTATTACCCAAGATCCACAAAGTGGCAAGGGGAGGAAATACGGGGCAAAGGCGGGGTAAATTTTATTTACTTTGCAAAAATGAAATTTTAAACACTAGCCAACACGATTTTGCAGGATGGCATAGCCACTCACATGCAAGGTGTGGGCAAACAAAAAAAAAATTGCTAAAAAAATAAATAAACAACAATGAACAAACTTATCACACAACTTAGGCACAATGTGGAGAACAAAGCCTACCGATTTTGTGACAAAGGTGGGTAAAAATTTAAACTACTTTCTAAGCCTCACAACTATGGTACAAGGTGGAGGACAAGCCTACTGATTTTGTGACCAAGGTAGACAAAACAAATTAAGCAAAAATCAGAAACTTACTTCTAAACCTAGCCGACACGATTTTGCAAGGATGGCAAAGCCAATCACATGCAAGGTGTGAGCACAAAATTTAAAATTAATTTACAGATTATGAGCTTGGAAAAAAAAGGAATGCAAGCCCACGAAACTCTCTTGGGCTGTTTACAATGACTTTAGAAAGCAAGAGAAAGAAAGGGGTTTTGCACCAAATCTTGTAGATATCTTCTTGAGCTTTTAGTGGCCAATTTTGGGCAGCACCTCCCTTTTTAATGGTGAAAACCTGCACAAAACAACAAACAAAGCTTGCTGGAAAATGCTAAAAATCACCTAAATATGTTAGTTTTGGGTTAGTATATATACAAAAAAAATTACAATAAAAATATGAACTTGGAAATTGATTTTTTAAACAAGATTTAAGTGATTATGTATGCAGAAAATAAGTAAGTAGAAAGCTAAAAATTAAACAAAAAATTATGTGATGCAAAATGAAGCCTTTGGAGTTTCTCCAAGCTTCGGCAACCTGCAACTTTGTGAACCCTTGCTACACAATGAGGCAAGAAGGTGAGATCTTTTAAAAGGCCTACAAAATACTTTGCAAACACTAATAAAAACAAATCACATAAACCTATAGCAATACTACTACAGATTTATCCCTAGCTGTTGATTTTTCTCACTTCTGCAATTTATCCCAATCCCGGTTTCAATCACTCCTTATCACTCCAAAAGTTTAATGCCCATTCCCAATATTAATGAAATTTGCAGACATTAATATGCATTAAATATTTAAAATGAAATTTGACTGAAACACATGAAATAAATGATCTTTTCAATGGCTGTACAAAAACTCAGAAATACACCAGCAAGCATACATTTAATGACACAATGAGTTTTGGTCAATTGACCCTGGAAAAACCCCAATGTGGGGAAAACCAGTGAGAGAGAGGGAGTTCTTCTTATTTCTTCAATTTCTGGAAATTACATTTCAGCAAAAATAAAACCAACAGAAATTTAACTTATCTCCTCATCGATTTCCGTGCTTGAAATTGACAGGAAGAAACCCAAACCTGCCACCTCAAAATCTGTGCTCAGACAGCCGTACCGTACGGACTGTCACAGCATTAAATGTTGTACGATTTTATAGAAAATCGTGCCCAGAAATTAAATGAGGCCGTACGGCGATCGTACAACCTGTACGGTCACTTTAATGCTGTTGTTCGCCTCGATTTTCGTGCTGTTGTACGACCTGAACAGGAGCAATAACTACATCCGTACAAAATCCGTACAGTACGGATTCTCCTCCCTGTTGGTTGCCTCGAAATCCGTGCCCTTGCCTTTGCCTTGGAATTCGTGCCACTTCTCTGCTGCTATTTTTTCTCCTGAAAAATGGAAACTTTCTCTTCTCTTGCTCTCTCTCAATCTCTCAATCTCTCTTGGAAAGAATGAATCCTCTTTTGGTCTTTTTCCTCCTTTAGAATCCCTAGGTGACTCTTAGGTTTCTTTTTGATCCAAGGGCTCACATTGCCCAAGATCAACGGTTGAAATTAAATGCTCCATTAATATTCACTTTATTTAATTTCACTCACCCAACTTAAATAAACACCCACTTGGTGCATTAAGTTCC
>JASDQU010205352.1:16987-27628 GCA_032191745.1 Picea mariana
CTATGTTTCCCCTACACAGCCTTGCCTCCTGAGGTGTTCATCAACCTCAAAGGTCTTCCTCCGAATTATGTATTTTGGTTTCTATGCCCACCTGGCACGTCTTTGTCTGACTCCGCAGAGTTCAGAAGTGCATCTATGAACTAGTATTCAGAGACCACAATACTCTATCATGCCCTCCTGGCATGAAACCACAAAGAACCTCTCTCCAGCCTAAAATGAAAACAACTCCCTGCAAATGTCTAGCATACATCTACATCATAAATTGAACACACACAAACATTCATTCAACACAGGAAATATGCAGGAAAAACTGTTGTTTGTATTAAATGGCAAATGCCTGTTTTTACAAGGTGTTCCTGAGCATAGCCTGTAACAAGGTCCCAACTCCTTCTCTTGCACACTCGCTCTCTCTTGTGCATACTCCCACTATTACCGCTCCTCAAAATGAGATCGAAATTGATCTTTTACATGAGGGGGATCTTCGAGCTCTTCCCTCCAATCTACCTACCCTATTCAATTATGTTGAATGGGTTGTCTAGTCCGCAAATCGGATCTAGGTCTCAGCCTTCAAACATTAAAGGCCTATCTATCTATAGCCTGTGTGCATAGCACGGCCCCACGACTCAACAGCCTAACATTAAATTACATTCAAATTCAAAATTGAAGACGAGGGATGCACCTCTCTTCAGCCTTGAATGCACGCGCTAATGTGGCTGGTTGGTTGGCTAGATGACGTGGAGAGATGCTCCTGCATCACCATTCTTCTAATCTGGACATACCTCCTAGAAGAATGATTGTCCTAGACCATTTTCCCACTGGACACTACTGTGAACTTAGGGAAAATGTCTATCATGTACCAATGTCTCGACTCTGGTCACTATTGTGAACTCAGGGAGATGAACCATTCTTCTAATCCAAATTTACTTCCTAGAAGAATATTTTTCCATGGTATATCATAKATTTGTCAATCTTGACCATTCTCCATAGGGAKAATGTCTATCCATCAACACACTRACTATCCATCTAGCTAGCAATAATCTCCAACACTAGTGGTAGTATMTATGGAAATCATAACAATTCCAWCCAATAGAACATAACTGTGTCTATTCATAGTAGTATACAACTACTATCTAGTGGTACACAACCACTCATAGTAGAAAATGACTACTAACCAATGACACGCAGTCACAAATAATGAAACACATCCACCAAAGTAGCATAAAAATACTATCTAGAGACATACCGTCTTCACAACAGTCATATCATATGATATCAACTTGCATAATAATATCATGATACAAACTGAGTCATTTGGGCCATTCCTCCACTCACATCTATGAGATCTGGAAGAGCATATTCCATCAGAAAGTAAAAACATTAGCCATATTCTACTTTGACTATTCTTCCCAAGCATAGAAGAATAACTATCCCTAATTTCTGAGCATGGGCCATTCCTCCAGTACTATCATATGAAACATGTAGAGAATGAGTCTTCCCTAGGGAATGCTTGTCCCTGATTGTTGAACCTGGACCATTCACCTAATTGGGCCATTCTTCCAATACTAATCACAATGCAACCTGGAGAAAATGAGTCTGCCCTAGGGAATGATTTTCCAGACCATTTCCTGATGGAAATGACTGTCCAACACCAACCTCCTATAACAGACCATTCCTCGAAACGGCTCACAACTGTGAAATTTAAAAGAATGACTGCCCAGAGAGGCAGACCATTCTGCTTGACCACTACTCATAGTGACTACCAAGAAGAATGATTGTCCTAGACCATTCCCCCACACTAGCCACAAGGGGAATGGCTGTCTATGGTACGTCAACAATCTATCAGACCATTTTCATTACGAAAATGACTGTTTGATTTGGACGATTTTCCGAACTGGAAAATGCCTTCCTGTTATAAATCTTGGGCCACTTTTCGGATTGGAAGGTGACTTCCCAACCTGGACCATTTTATGAAATGGAAAATAACTTCCCATAAATCAATAACATATCAGTGAGCCCTCCCAACATGGGATTAATCTATTCCTTTTCCAATAAGGAAATCATCTCCATGAGTACCAGCTTGTCCCTTAAGTACACAATTTTTTTTATCTTGGATAGAGGCTTTTCCAAAAATATATGTTATCTGCTCATCTGTGAAGATATACTAGAGAACTACTTCTCCCCTTTAGACTCTATACTGATAAAATAATACTCGATCTCAATGTGCTTCGACCTTTCATGGAACATCGGGTTATCTAAAATCTTCACACAACTTTGTTTATCATAATATATCACGGTCGAATCCAACACCTGATTAAATAGTCTAGAAACCATCTTAGAGAGCCCCATTGCTTCCGTACAAGCATCATGAGATGAAATATACTCTTCTTTTGCAGTGCTTGAGTGCAACAAACTTTTGTTTCCTGCTAGCCCATGACATCGTGACAAAGATCAAACTGAAACATATCCAAGTATCACTTCTTCTATCATCTGCACTCCTTGCCCAATTTGAATCGATAAATCCATGTAGATGTATATCATAACTCAAACGCCTGACAAGGTAAATATTCGGTTGAGCATTCTCCAAATACATTGATGAGCCAATCAATTGTCAATACAAAGACATGTCTACCAGATCAAAATCTCTCATCTTCTTTAGATTTTTCATCGTGGAAGTTTTCCATAGATTTGCAATCCATCATCTCAGACTTCTAAAGAATCATTTAAATACACTTCCTATGTCATAGGAATTTTTCACCACACTTCTGTTGTAGATGAGAGGCTCTGCACCAGGTTGCTTGAATCCATACAAGGTCTTTTTCTATCTTCATATATGGGTCTCTTTCTAGTATAACTCAAAAACTTTAGGTTGTTCTATATGCTTCTCCTTCAATTACTTTGTTGAGAAGAACAATCTTTACATCCATCTGATGTAAAATCCAACCCATGGACACAACAAGAGATATAATGGCCCAGGTAGAGGTATGTCTGGTTATTGGAACAAGCTGTCATCATAGTCTTCTCCCTCCTTCTGGGAGAACCCTCTAGCCTTGAGTCTCACCTTGTATCTATCAATGCTTAATTATTTTTCACATTTTATCACATACATTATTTTTCATCATAGCTTCCTTCCATTCCTTCTATTTGACTACTTCTAGTGGGTTCAAATTGGTTCAATTGGTTGTTCTGACTTTTCTTTCTTTCTTGGAATATTCATGTTCTTCCTCATGTTTCTCTTTAATGTTGGAGTCCATGGAATCTTCTAGAATATTCTATATATTACATTCCATTCTTTCATGAAGACTCCAAATTTTACCTTCCGCCATAGGAACATAAATGTAGATGGAAAACCAAGGATATTCAAGGCTTCTTTTCAAAGCAGATTTTTTCTAGAGTCAAGCTGAACACGTGCTGCTACTTCCAATGAATAACATGGACATATTCTTCATGGATTATTCAATGGATCATATCTTCGGGGATTAGCTCCCTCATAATCCCAACTTCATACTTGAATGAACAATATGCATGCTCTTCTTTTGGAATTCTTTGATTATCTCCCTCAACCTGAGAGAGTCCATTCTTCCGTCTGTTGCATCTCTCTTTCCTTTTTGCAAAGTGTCACAAGTCTGTTCTAGTTTCCTTTTGATTCCTTCCTTCCTTCGATTTTGACTCCTCTAAGTCTCTTTAAGTTTGTTTCTATCTATTTTGATTGATTCCCATATAGTAATTGTGCCATCCTTATAAGCTTCTTCTATGACATCTTCCACAAGGATTGTTCATCAAACATATTTGACAAGGGTACCTACCCATAACAAGAACAACAAGAGAAAAAAAGAAATATCTATCTAGAGGAGATGTTAGTTCATCTTGTAAACAAGTACAATAAGCATCTATATCAATAGTATTCATATGAAATCAAGTATTTATTGCACCTAGCAATAATAAAACCTTTCAAAGACTTCTTTCTCAATTTGTAATGTAGCAACTATCACCCTTGATATATACAAATTTGAAGATTTCACAATTTAATCAAACCTGGAACTTGAAGCCTCACTTGCTATGGAGGGTGTGTTTGTTCTTTTGAATGCATTGAATCCAAGATTACAACTTGGACAAGGTCTCTAGAACTTTCCTTGCAAACACACTCATGTTTTGCTAGATGATATAACTTAGATAACATATACAAGTGCATACCTTTGAAACCTTGTAACATCGTCCAACTTGTCTTCCAATTTGAAACTAGATACCATCTTGAAAAGAAGATATTAGAAACTCAACCATAAGATTCAATGATTGGAACAAGCTATAAACACTAAAATTTCAACTTTGACCACAAAATAAATTTAACCAGAAGTCAACCTTTGACTTTGACTTTAACCAGTCAAACTTTGAATTTGACTTTGACAAAAATTTTAAACCTCACATTTTTGCTCGTTGAGAGTACCAAGATGTGAACTATGTAAGTTTTAAACCTGTGAAGTAAAGCAATGCATATAGATTCTTAAGCAAAACAAAATTTAATCAATGGCTCATACACAGAGTACACATAGATTTTATACCAGAAACCCACAACCGGGAAAACCTTTCTTATATTCATTATATTGAATTTCACCATTCACCATTCACTATACAATATATACAATGTTTTTAGGTATTTTGTAGATACCAAAACCCTAATCCCTAAAACCGGGATTATTTTTAGTAAACTGCTAAAAATAGCAAAAACCACCCAAAAACAAATTTCGAGGCATTGCCCCGAGCCCTGTCGGGAACATTTCTCTTGTTGATGATCATCAGACACAGTTTTCATATCTGACACGCCCACACACACACATGTAAAGAATATAACACATACCCAAAACTATGCTAGGGAGCACTAGGATGTTAAGTAATTAGGTCAAATGCTTCACAAGAAGTTCCCAAACACAAGGGTTAGGGTTTGTTTCAACTGCATAATCAAAAAACTTAGTTGCTGTTATAACTGGTGCCACAAGAGCTTAAGAAAGAACTCCAACACTACCTTCCAGTGGTTAGACTATCTTGAAGGTGGTGTGGGCCCATAACCCGTTAGAAATAAAGAGATTTCCTCATTTTTCCATAGACAATATAACAATACTGTCACCCAACCATAGGCTGAAGCCACCCTTGAGCACCTTAACCTTGATAGATATAATAATTCTAGAAGTAAACCCTTAGAACCAATAGCCAACCAAGGTAGAATACTTCTCTCCAAAGCTATTGCACCAAACAAAGAGTCCAAATCATAACCAAGGCATAAATTCCTAACCATAACCAAAGACCAAAATCCCAGTTACAGTAGCTGCAACTTCACTCCAAACTTGCGCACCACTAGTTTGTGTGAGCTGTGAGAGTATGTTTCAAAAGAGCTCTAGCTTATAAGTGAGTTATGGTCATCATTTGGAGGATTTGTGCATGAGGGATGGTTCTTGGGTTTAAGGCCAATTGTTAGGGTCTTAAGACATACATTTGTCTTAGGGTTCTCATGGGCCATGTGTAGTCTCCTAGGAAAACACACATGATTTAAGTAGGGAATCATTTTCTTTCAAGTTAAATATGGTAAAATTTCAAGATTTGGTGCATATAGGATGGTTATCATGGTCTCTTCTCTAGCATAGGGCCAAAGGACATAGTATTATGCCATATCATCTATATTTGGGGCTCATGTGTCATGAATGGGGTTCCAAGGGCATTAAAGGGAGATACAACAGACCCTCAAAACATACATACAATGTCACAAGGTTTATAAGTTCCTCCTCTTAGGGGAATAAATAATATCAACTCTCATGTGTTATTAATGGGGGGCGATATAAAACTAAAAGAATGACTACATTACAAATGATCCATGACCAAAGTTAAAGAGGACCCAATGAACAACGTTTTTACCACTGTTATTTGTTGAAATCATAGTTCATTTGGAAAATAAATGAAATGATTGTTGTGTTTAGGCTTAGGGGTTAATACTTTAAGGGTGGTGAAAGTATTGAGTTGAGGTGATAACGTCCTCCCTCTATCTATTATTGGCATCATCAATAGTTTCAGTTCCACACCATTGGGCCATGCAGGAGTTAGGTGCATGGATTAGACAACCTCACACAATTATCCATTACAAAAAACTCCTAACCCACTTACTCACTAACCCATAACCCAATTCAATTTCATATAAGTCTCATGTACCATATGTAGTTCCCTTGATCTTCACACATACCTTTCATAAGGAAAATTTAGCCTATAGGTGACATATTGTAACCATTTCTATGATTAGTGCAATAGGGATGTTTATTGGTACAATATAAGAGATGCAGAAGCAATGGTTACTGGCCACTCCTATGGTTCATGAATACCATTATAAAGGTAGGATAATTCGAGACTTAAAAAAAATACAATTAATGAGATCCACAAGATATTATACCTATACAAATTTAATCTTCTCCCCATGAGAAAAAGACAAAATCATCATTAAAATTGTGCACAAACTACTCCATTGTAACTTATTCGAAGCCCACTCCTCCAATCCATGAATATGTTTCTTCAAACAAAACTTTAAGTTTACAAAAATTCATTCAAACATTGGCTCATCCACAACTAAAATCCTTTTCTCTCCAATAAAATCTATTTATGTTTTCTCTAGGTAGATGGAAGTTGGTGAAAGATTGAAAGTAAAGGATGTGAATCATAGGCATGGTGTCAAAATGTCAAGTGGTGACTATGAAAAATCTCCCCCCCCCACCTTTTCCCTTATAAAAGAATATGAAATATGATTTTGGTGACTATTAGAGTAATTAACGAAAAACATGTGAAAATAATTAGGTAACAAGTAAATGATGACTTATGATTGCAAGTCATGTGGTGAAAAAGATGTCACAAAATATGAATTCCATTTATAGTGGAGAATTTAGTGGCTATGTGTGATTTCTCTTCAAAATGTATTTAGGCATGTACTCATCCAATGAATTGACATATATTTATATATGAAAGGTCAATATTAATGGCTTAGATGTGATAGTATCATCATTTAATTTTACGAGAGTTGTCTTATGTTATAAATAAATATATTGTATCAATTGAGAAATTCAGTAATGCAAAGCCTTGTTGAGTAATTGTGTCTCTATCACATATTTTGTTTTAACATGATATTAGGGTCTATGAGGACCTTAAGCGTGCGAGATATTTTATCTCATGATAATTCATGGAAAAGGGTAATTTGAAAAATACATATAAACTAGAAAGAAAAAATAACAAAATTACACTTTGAAGGTTAGCTTGAAAGTTAAAAAGGAAGGGACATAGATGCATATAACAAGGATAGACTAATAATAAAATAAATGCAAAAATGAAAACAAGATAAAATGGGAAGAGAAGGTTAGCTTGAAAGTAAAAAAGGAAGGGACATAGATGCATATAAAAAGGACACACTAATAATAAAATAAATGCAAAAATGAAAACAAGATAAAATGGGAAGAGACGTTTAACTAACATAACATTACATGTTAAAGGTTACGTTGAAGTAAAAAAAGAAAGAGATAGAACCACACAATAAAGATAAATTAATAATAAAATAAAAACAAAATGGAAAACAAGAAAAAAAAGGAAGATACATTTAACTAAAACAAGAGGTAATACAAACAAATTAAAAATGAAGAGAAAAAGATGAAACATAAATCCAATTAAGACAATTAACAAAACAAAAAGGATGCAATGAAATAATAAAATTGCAATTTTTTTTTTGAATATGAAATTTAAACAAAAATTAAAAAAACTAATTTGAGGATAACGATGCAAAATTAAGAGAAAACAAGTCAAAAGATCAAACAATCACCACATAATACAAGCACCAAAATGGAACAAAACTAAAGGAGAAGGAATCATCCTTATTTGGTTTTGTTACATTTTTGTGCTTAGCTGGTGTGGTGATTGTTTGCTCCTTTTGGATTGTTTTGTGTTCCTTTTTTATCCTTCTCCTTGGATTATTTTTGGTTTATTTGTTCTCTCACTTTTGTATTTGATTTTTTCATCTCTATTTATCTTGTTTTAATTATTCCCTTTTATTTTGTTCTTTACCTTTATTGGTTTTTTGCTTCCTCTTTATTCTCTTGGTTTTTAGTTTGTTTATGTCACCCCTTGTGTTATGCCTTTTTTCTTATTTTATTGTTTTCATTTTCGTGTTTATTTCTTATGTTTTATCCATTTTTAAGGAGTGAAAAGTAATGGAGAAATAATAGGTAATGGGCCAAGAAAATCCTAGGTGGTCAAGGGTGACCAAATATAGCTATAAGAGATGTTCCCTAATGTATGAGGTCAGAAGGAGAGCTGATGGAAAAAACACATTATAAAGGCATAAAAGAATCTAACATGTGAAACCTAGGTGGAGTCCAACAAACCAAAGATTTGAAAGGTACCTACAAACAAAAACCAAAGTATCATATGTCTATCTTCACCAAGCTGGGCATACCCATACTTAAGTGGAAAATAAGAATGGACACCAAATAAAGTACATTGCAAATCCATGAAAAATGCAATATCATGGCCATGAAAGAACACATAGTGGATCCATGTGAAAATGGGATTACAACCACAAGCAAATACAAGTGGATCTATGTCTCATAATACACCAAGAGAACAAATGGAATTGAAAAGATTACAAAACTAGTCCTCCAAGAGTGGTAATGTAATGTGGATAAGTGATACTATGTAACCCAATTAGGTGGTAGCATAAAAGGGAAATGCCACTGTAGCCCAAGGTATTCAATCCCAATCCATTGTAAGTAGAAATATGCACCATGCAAGTGAATGATCTGAAGCCAAACATGGTATAAATTGTTTGATCACCAAACATTGATTTATACCATTACCATGTAACACCCTGTTTCCCCCAATCTGTAAAAATAACTATATTGGCCAAGAACTATGGCAAACTCAAAGACGTGAATGTTTGATTTGACGGACCTTTTTATGAAAGGTCGATGAACGTAAATTATGTTATAAATGTGTGTTGCATGGCTGCTGGGAGGGGGATGTGCTAAAAGAGACCATGATGGCTAATGAGAGGTGGTGGAAGGGACTTGGAATAGTTGCGTTAACTTCCACCGAGCCAATACCGTACTGGTTTTAGTTGCTCAAAGACCAAAGCTACTCTCTGACCCTAGAATGGATTTCTCGTCAGATTGGTAGGTGGGGAGGATCCTCAAGAGTTAATGAGGCGATGGGGGTGAACCGCCCATCCGTAATAGCTCCCATACCTTACCGCGGACAGGGAAATTTGCGCCGCACACAATCTTACAGAGAAAAGGCAAGAGAGGAAGTGTGGTAAGAGGAGGGGAGAAGAGAGGAGAATGCATTTGATAGGGATCGCGAGGAAGAATTGGAGAAACTCCAGAAACACAGGGAGTTCTGAACAGAGGATAAGGAGAGTAACCTTCGTCCTTGACTTCCGTTGAGCCGGAAGTAGAAAATTGAACCTCAAGCATCGTGGTCTAGCTAAGGGTGGCTAGTGGTAAATCCGTTTGGAGTCACTGAGCCTATGGTTGGGTTGAAATGAACACCCCTCTTAGCATTCGCATCATGTCTGGAATTTCTGATAAGTGTTATGTCTTGCATTTGGAATTGAATGTCATGATCACATGCTCATTTTTATACGCTCGTAAATAGTTTCTGTATAGAAGTGTTTGCCTTGTGTTTTTATTAGAAATAATGGATGCATGCTTATACTGATATAACTACAAATCAGTTAATGTATAGAATGTATGAGTTCAGGATACGAGTCCGTTCCCCTGAGGATCGACCCATCTAACTTGACTCGTGCTATGCCCTAGTTCATCCTCCCGAAGGTACTTTTTTCGGGAAAGTTCCCTCGCTTTCCAGAGTCGGAGTGAATCCCTTGAAAAGACTACCGTTGTAGTAAATCCACGAGTTTACCTTGCCCCTATCGCGAAGTAAATGGGCTTCAGATTTTTAGCACCTGGGAAACCCAATGGTATGAATCCCACGTCTTTGCAAGTTGTGAAATCCCGGTATGCGAAATCCCGCTATGTGAAACCCCGAAATGGTCTAGCGTGAATAGGTTTTGGTGTTTCGGCATTTCAACACCCGAGAAACCCAAGTGCAAGTTCCCTTGTATTCGCCAGTCGTGAAATTCCGATATGCGAAACCCCTAAATGGTTTAGCGTGAATAGGTTTTGGTGTTTCAGCACCCGGGAAACCCAAGGGCAAGTTCCCTTGTATTCGCCAGTTGTGAAATCCCGATATGCGAAACCTTGAAATGGTTCAGTGTGAATAGGTTTTCGTGTTTTAGATTTTCGGCACCCAGGAAACCCAAGGGCAAGTTCCCTTGTATTCGCCAGTCGCGAAATCCCGATATGTGAAACCCCGAAATGGTTTAGCATGAATAGGTTTTGGTGTTTCGGCATTTCAACACCCGAGAAACCCAAGGGAAAGTTCCCTTGTATTCACCAGTCATGAAATCACGATATGCGAAACCCTGAAATGGTTTAGCATGAATAGGTTTTGGTGTTTCGGCGTTTCAGCACCTGGGAAACCTAAGGGCAAGTTTCCTTGTATTCTCCAGTCGTGAAATCTCAATATGTGAAACCCTGAAATGGTTTAGCATGAATATGTTTTGGTGTTTCG
>JASDQU010205353.1:29375-41659 GCA_032191745.1 Picea mariana
TCAATTGATAAACATATTTATACTTGGAAATTATGCAAATTTATAAGAAAAAAATCACACCATGTACACCAATATAATATTAAAAAATACTAAATAGTATGGGTGAATACGTTTACATGTTTATCTCTTAAACCATATGCTAAATCAATTTCCCTCTGTGTAAGATTGGTATCTCCTTTGTGTTTAGCTTCTTTGACCAATGTAGCCACACCAAACCATGATAACCTACCATTATTAGATTGTATACATCGTTCAATCCATACCTTCATCCAATCAATATTGTTTGCAATGTATAAATGTATTTGATCCCACTCTCGACCAGTTGTATTGAAATAAAACAATATTTCACATATAATCAGTTATCATGGTATACCTTCATAATAATGGATTATGCATGAAGACTATAAATTAAATAAGTACGATATGCATAAAAACAAAAAGTCAAATGTATAATAAATTTCCACCATTTACTTACATGTCACTTTCTTCATTCTACCTTTCCCCAGTAGGTGCTCCCTTTCAAATTTGTTGATGGAGTTGACATCCCAAATGTGATCCACATTAATACTTGCAKATATTTTAGGAAGATATTGAGYAMTATAAACCATGGTTTTATATACCATATATCCCTCTACCATAGAACCCTCARGACATKCTCTTTGTCTAACCAAATCCTTTAATGATTTCAAGTGACTCTCAACCATCCAAATTGACCTTKTGTGTACAGGTCCACACTTTTCAATCTCCTCAACTTAGTGTACAAGGTAGTGTTCTTGTGCATTGAAAAATGTCGGAGGTCGATACTTTTTCATTTCACACATTAGACAAGGAATTTGTAACCTCCAATATTTTATATCGTCTTTATAGATTTATTTAKATGGMAACCATCTACAAATGGTGCAAGCAAATCACATGTTTCAATGAAAAGGTATATAGTACTACATTACAAGTAAAACACATGCAGTCAAATATAAGTTGTACAACAAATTGAAAAAATTACACTTTGCATATAAATTGTCACTTACCTCATGTATTTGTCGAGATCATATATAACTTGTTTGACATTGTTGTCAAAGTTGTATGGGAGAGATAGAGGTAGAACATATTGTGACATAAAAAAAAATGAATCATTATTTAGTCACAAATTAGTAGATTAAAAAAAACACGAACAAGATGTTTCACCAATATAGAAATATATACACCAAAATAATTACCTTAATCAAGGTATGTCAATCATGAGTTTTTACCCCACCTAATTCACCTTTCTTTGTAAGGATATTCTTTATGTTTGAAGAAAATCTAGTGGGAAATTTAATTTTTTCAATAACCTCTTTTACATCCTTGCTTTGTTGTTGTTAGCCTATGGCTTACCTTAACCAATCACTAAGTCTAATTGTCACCTATATTTGTATTATTCATTTAGGGTATTAGTAATATATCCTCAAGTGATGACTAATGAGTTATTTAAGATTGCCTAGCCTAGTCATCATGCATGTTTTTAGGATCTAGAGAAAATATCTCTATGAGGTGGCATCACCCATTTTACTATAAATATGTACCATTGGTGTGAATACATTAAAGTTGGTTAGTGAGCCTTTTTGGTCATCTTGTTGTTCCTGTCTATATTTTATAAATTGGTATTAGAGTCTCTTATGGTTCTTAAGGGTCTGGTAGTCTTGATATCCATGGTAGTTTTCCATGAGAGCTAAGGTGCAACCTCTGATATTAAGATGAGCATCTAGTAAAAAAAAAGCAGCTAGAGTTGGAGCGATTTGGTGTTTGAGTGACCACTCTTCCACCTTCATGCAATTGGGTATGGCCAACACGAAACCAAAGAAACCAACGATATGGACATCAAAAATCTAATTTTCCATATATACAATCAATAACCAAGAGGTGAGATATGTTGAGCATTATGAATATTTTGTATATCTACAAATATATTTCTACAACTCCTAGATCCGCAGATTATTCAAGGTCAGAACTTGGGCTATTGATAGTCTTATGATTTTAATCTAGCACGTAATCATGGCCTTCATCCACAAAATTATCTTTGGTGATTCACCCTTGTCGTATGGTTACTGGTTTATGCCGCCAATTTAATCTATTATTCCCACGTTGTGAGAACCAACATCCAAATCTGATTCCAGATCAATAAAAATTACAAATTGTGGGTTTGCTCTAGGTGTGCAGAAAGAAGTAGCAGATTGCAGATCAGAGAATACAAAACCATACTATACATGATTATCTATGCGTTGTAAGTTTTTAAACCTGTGAAGTAAGAAATGCATATAGATTCTTAAGAAAAACATAAATCAATCAATGGATCATACACATAGTACACAGATTTACGTTGGAAACCCTTAACCGGGAGAAAACCATCCTTACTTGGTGTCGCACCTTTCAATTCTTCATTGTATTAATTTCACCATTCACCATACAATATATATACAATATTTTAGGTATTTCGTAGCTACCAAAACCCTAATCCCTTGATCCAAGATTAATTTAGAAAACCGCTAAAAATAGCAAAATCTTCTAAAATAATATAACAAATCGCCAGACGCATTTGTCGAATCTGACGCACCCACACACACACATTCAAAGAATATAACACATACCCAACAATCACCTCGATATGAAAACCGCTCTCTTCATCAATCAACAATTTATCATTCTTCCAGTGAACACAACAATTTAGCGTTCATCAATCAACAATTTGGATGTGTAGCAGGTAGTTGTTTGGCATGAAGATTTTGAGAGTTTTTTATTTGGTTTGAAATATTTGAAGCGGTCGCTAATTGTATGGTGTGTAATTTTAGTTTTGTTCTTATATGCCCGGTTCGTACAGCGTATTCCATCCTGGCAACCACAAATAATGAACAAACAATCGTTGATGCATAAAGTTCTTCAAGAGGCGGAGAATGTTTTCTTCAAGAGGCAAAGAATGTTCATTATGTAGATGTGAACGAACAATTTCTTCAAATGCTTCGAAAGAGGATCGATAGTGTTGGCATATTTTTCCAAAGATCAAAGTTCGTTGTGTCAACTTGTTGTGCAACAACCCCGTTCATAGAATAACCACTGTTAAACGGTCGAAGACACTTAGTTGTTGTCATTCCTGATGAGAAGTTAAAAGATTGGATGAGTTTCTACGTGGAAATGGCGATTTATTTTCAATCAAAATTTGTTGTCAATCCTGTTTTATTCTAACAACCCCACAAATTTCTTCCACGCCTCCACGAATATCAAGGAAAAGATCGGGATGTTATATATCATCTAGGGAAAATATGATCATTGAAGACATTCTCCATGATATTTTTTTTTTAACGAATGCCAGCTACGAGTTCAATCTTGCTCTTTTCGCAATTTTGTTTTCAAAGTCGTCGAGAGGATTAATAAATTGTGATTGATCTTCTCAATTTAACCCAAAATGGGAGCATTTTTAACCGTTCCTTCGACGAATGTGAGCTTCATGTTTATGGTCAACAAAATCCTCGCTTATTCCAAGAAAGCATGTTTTGTAGATGTTGGTGCGTTGCCCAGATTCTGAGAAACAATGAAAGTTCATGCCCAGTTCGTTGAAATCAATGCAGAGTTGTTACTCAAATATTTTGTGCAGCGACATCATAGGCTTGGACAGCTTCCTCTGCCCGATTAAATGTACCAGGCCAAACCCTGGCACCATGGCTTCCGGCGACTTGCAGGGGGCAGAGGTATCCTGTGCCAGCATAGCAGTTGTTGATGGGTCCATTGCAATCCACATGAAAATCGCCTCATCAAACCACACTGTGAAAATCCATCGATTAATATTTCCCAAATGAGATCCATGCATCATATTTTCCAGCTAGAAGGTGAGATCACCCAGCAACCAATGTGGAGATTCAAGGTGATTATTTCAATAATTTTGTTTTTTTTATAATGCCTTGAAATCGATTTGATACTTGTGTAATATAAATAGTTTCACACAATTATATATATATATATATATCGACTTTTTGCTATCATTGTTAAGAAGGTATCTTCATATCAATGCCTTTGATGGCATAATTATGAGGTTGATCACTTTATTTAAGTCTCTTTTGAGCCAAGAGTTGAACCTTTGTAATGAAAGCCCTTAAGGTTTTTGTAAAAGAGTAAAGATAAGAGTCCTTCACAATGGTTGTTTTTGTATTCAAAGGACAATAGACTTTCAATCATGCCAAGTTAATAAAAAGATGATTTTTGGTGGATGTTTTTCCTAAACCACCCAAAAATTGAATAAGGGGGTTTAAGGACATTTGCGCTTGTGTGTGATTGTGATTGTGCTAGTGGATGATTTTTTCCTTGAAAATGCTAAGTTGTGTCTAGTCTTTGACACATCTCACTTGGAAAACAAACACACATGATTATTGTTATCCATGCACATACATTCAAGCAAAAGTAATGTAATCAAGCAACAATGAAGTATAAATTTTTGTATTGAACTCTTGTAAAGGAGGACAAAAGAAGCTTGATGTGCATTCCATCTTAAATTTTGTAAATGGAAGGAGAAAAGAAGCGCGATATCAAACTTGTATCATAATAAAATCATATTTTATTTTTCTCTTGTGTCCTACATCCGCCCGAAATTGAATAAGGGGATCTTAGGTACACCTTGCGTAGTGTGCATTGGTGATCTTTTCATGGTTGGTTTATGATATTTGTGTCTATTTTTGACATAATCAATTGCAAATATCATTTAACGTAACACACAAATACACAAAAAGCAAGGAAATTCAAGCATAATTCATGTTATTCAAGCACAATCAAAGCACTCAATTAAGCAGCATTAAATCACATCAACAACGAACAAAACAAGATCATAATCAAAGGAGAATTGGACTCAAAAGAATCGACAACACATTCAAATTTGAAAGAGTAATTCAAGTTTAGAATCAAGATTTATTGTACTTTACAAATAGTCCTTTTGTAAGTTTACTTGTATCTTTGAAATCAAATTGAATTGCAATTTTTTGGGTGCATTATTGGTTGAGCCCAACACCCAAGAGTCATTGTCATTTTGAGTCGAAATTGACAAGGTTGAGTAGTTTAAACTCAAATCATTGTAAAAATCACAAGTTTGGGTGCATTTTTGGTTATATATGACACCCTCAACTTCTTGGAAGAAAGAAAAATCAAGTGAGCGTTAAGAGCAAGTGAACGAGAAGTGAAAGTGAGTGCATTCAAATGGAGTGAAATATATAATTATTAGAGTTACTGAACACTCTAATAAACACCACTAAACAAAACATAGTGATATTGAATAAAGCATCTCTTCAATCAGTGTTAACTTGTTTGCAAGTGACGGAAGCTAAAGTTAGATTTAGACTTATTCAATCTCAATCCCAACTGAAT
Source organism: Picea mariana (assembly GCA_032191745.1). NCBI lineage: Eukaryota > Viridiplantae > Streptophyta > Pinopsida > Pinales > Pinaceae > Picea > Picea mariana. The sequence continues at coordinate 34,752 of JASDQU010205353.1, forward strand.
GATGAGTTGATAGATCTCCAAAATCAACAACCAGTGAAGTGTTCTGAACCATTTTTTGTTCAACACAACCCTCTCTATGATGATGATGATGATCGTGATGTTTTTTATCAATAGTTGGTGAAGGAGAAACTCAGTAAGACAACTCCATATGCAGACACAGACGAAGCTATTCATGAACCTACATTTCAAGAGTTTTATTTTGAGTTTAGTGAAGAAAACCTTTCAATGTTGTAGCAACATACAGTAAATCCACTTCCACGGATTTTAAAGCAACAAGTTAAGAATACTCTTTCCAAACCCATCATTAGACCTTGGGAAGAAATCAACTACAAAAATAATAGAACAGGACTTGGATATGACAAGGAAGTTACCTTTCATATTCTTTATTATTCCAAACCAATCAAGTTCCAAAGTGTTGGATTCCTTCAAGAAGTTTGAACTTCACCTAAAGTTTTAACTTCCCCTATTCAAATTCAACACCATAATTCGAAGTGCCAACATTGAAATCGATTTGGTCACATGGAGAATCAATGTTTTGATCTTCATCCTTGCCAACATTGTGGCAAGCATAACCACTCTTCAGACAGATGTTCAACACTGAAGAAACATGCAAGATTGAAGATTCACTATGAGTGGATCTATCCTTGGTAGTGGTCATCAACAACCAAGCGATTATATAAGTCTTACCGTAGAATTCAATCTCTAATAAAGACTAATCTTGCAACACATAGCCTTTTGTACCTCACATAAGTGGTCCCCTTATGCTATAGCTTTCAAGCATGGCCCTCACGGGATGAGATAACATGTCTCTTTTTCCACATGCCCACTTTGTGTTGTATACAAAAGGAACAAGTATGGTACTCTCTTGATCCTAGAAGAGGGAGTACAATGATGTAACTCTTTTGTACCTTAAGGGGGGGAGTTCAAAAATCAAGTGAATATGGTTCGAGAAACCACTTTTGGTCTCTCCTTTCAGCTGAGAAAGGGAGGAATTGATGATGGAATTGAAGATGGTTGTCAAACCGAATTTTTCGACAACAAATATGCCAGATGAGCATGAAATTTTCCAAATGGGCAATTGCAGTATGTAGATGACATACTTTGGCAGAATTATGGCTCAATGACTTGCAATTGAATCATACACATGATACATGATTGAGATGCTATTAGACACCTAAAATTGTCAAAATTGGTTAGTGGTCATCCAAAAACCATTATATACATGGTATCAATTAGTCATAGGTTATCCCAAACCACAGATTCAGAGATCACTTCAGTGATACGCTGATATCAGAGTGGTGATACTACATGTTCACCAATTAGTAGAAGACATCAGATCCTTCTAACTCAAATACTTGGCAAAATGATCAAATTGTCAATTAATCGGGGAATGTTCAGATATTGCAGTTTTTCACTTCCATATCTCAGCTCTCTTCCAATTCATTTCAGATGAACCATTCAACATCTAGATTGGTAATTTTTCGGGTAGTGCTTCATTGAGGCTCAGCTCAAGAGTTTCACTATGAAGACTTGGAATTGATACCATTTATGCTTCATTGTTGGTATTATTGATCGGAATTGTGATTGAGGGGGGGAATGTTAGCCTATGGCTTACCTTAACCAATCACTAAGTCTAATTGTCACCTATATTTGTATTATTCATTTAGGATATTATTAATATATCCTCAAGTGATGACTAATGAGTTAGTTAATATTGCCTAGCCTAGTCATCATGCATGACTTTAGGATCTAGAGAAAATATCTCTATGAGGTGGCATCACCCATTGTACTATAAATATGTATCATTGGTGTGAATACATTAGAGTTGGATAGTGAGCCTTTTCCGTCATCTTGTTGTTCCTGTCTATATTTTATCAGTTGCTCTGTCAACTACCATGGAAGTATGCTTATATTTTTGCCATCTGCATCGCTATTTGATGCATTGCATGATTAGCCTCCTTAATGTCATTACAAATCTTGACATTTTTTTCTTTGTCACTCCTTCCATATAAGATTCGCCATAATGTTTCTATTACAATCTTCCCGATGTGGATTGTATCAAACAAATGAACAATTTCTAGGTGCTCATAGTAGGAGAACCTACTAAATTGTACGAGATAAATTTTCATTTCTCATGGAAATGTGCCCCATTATTAATGCCTTAATGACGACCTTCACGGTGAAGCATATAAATTAAAGATATTGCAACAATACTTCTCAACTAGTATAATGAAAAAAATGCAATAAAAAAATAAAATATTACAAACATTTCATGTATGATATAGGATATATGATTTGATCCATTAATATACCTTGAAGACTTCTATTATATTGCAACCTCCATAGACGAAGTGTCATTCTCTATGGTTTTAATCCATTCCCATATTTACCATTGAAAATATGTTTCTTGGTACTTCAATACCTATGGTTATTAGAGAGGAAGTGTATATACTCATCAAACACCTCCTTTCCTAAACTTATTGAACGACAAGATTTCATCTTAGGACCACAAACTGGACATGGAAATTTAGCCTTTGTTTGAAGAACTACAAGAGATGGATTAAATTTTATATCGTGAATTATTTGAAGTATGTTTAATGAATGGATTATATAAAAAACATGCATGATATGAACTTCAAAAAATTAAACACTATGAAAGTGCAGTGTAATGTTATAACATACCACAAAAATGTGTTATCCCTGGGGCATCGTGAATTGTCCATACAAGCATTGCATGGAATTTAAATTCCCTTTGTGCACCTACTAGTCTAGAGATATCATACATAGTGATTCCCTTTCATAACTCTAGTAACTCGTCAATAAGAGGCTCGATATATGCATTCATATATTTGACATGGTACTTACCTAATTGATTTAACATACAATACATAATTACTACGTATATGAGTAAATAAAAAATATCAAACATAATTATAAGATCACATAATTTAACATATATGAGTAAACAATAAAGTGTAAGATAAAATTATGAAACAAACAAGACAAATGAGATGTTACCCTGTTAAAAAAAATGATTCTAAGAAAATACTTGGACCAATCATTGCCAACATTATGTGCTCCCTCTTTATTGACATCCATGGGGAAATATTATTGTTGATAACAAAAACAAGCCACACTAAGTAAGTAAATGTGAGCTCTCCAAATGGATGGACACCGTCAGTTGCCAATGAAAGCCTAAGATTATGAGGTTCATCTTTAAAATTTGGCCATATTTCCTCTATCTTCTTAAATGGAGATCCATCGACATGCATTCAAAGAACACTGTATTTACTTTTGTTCTTTGCATGGTAATCGATAAAATGTGCTATGATTTTGCATCTGAACAATCGCCACAAATGTGGAATTATGGGGATATAATGAAGAACCTTGTGAGGCACCTTTTGTGTTACTTGATCGGTTCGATATCTACTAATTTGACATTTCAGACATTCTTCTTTCGACGCATGTTCTCCATAATATAGAATATGATCATCAGGACATGCATGAATAGCTTGGTACTCGGTGTGTAAATATTGATATGTGTGGCATAAAACATTTAAAGGTGGTAACAAAAATTCACCTAACAATCTACAACATAAAAAATCAATACCGATTAATGTAAAGAATATTAATCGTACATATTGCATCCAAATTTTACACATAATCAATTAACAATAAAAATAGAGGAAAAATAAAAATCTTTAGCATCATGTACTAAGTGTGACAAAATATATTACATACTTTAGCAGCTGTGTCACACAAGTGTTTGACAAACCATCCATAACCTTTAAGTTCACCAACAACAATATAGCAGAGAGAAAACTTGTTTTGGAGCCTTCATAAAGAGGTTGACTTGCCTTCTCAAGTATAGGTATATCAAAAACACCATCAAGCCGGTTGTCATCATCATCCATTCCAACATTATTAAATGTCTCCTGGATCAATATATTTGTCGCATCTTCTTCAACTGTGTTATTAGCATCAACATATTCTTCCATAGGATCACTACCTTGATCTTCAATATTTGATCCATGTTCCTGAACATGCGCTTGTACAGACATGTCTTCCTCCACGGGAAGTGCCCTAGGGCATCATTCCTTTATAATTACAAAAAATCAAGTAATATTAGTGTATATAATAATACAAACGTACTCTAGCCAATGGCTACAATCACCAAGTCATGTTGAACCAGTTTATAGATACATGATTTAATAATGATCCAATATGAAATATAACATACACATGTCCATTTTGTAAATTTTAGCAACAATTGTGGATGTGACTAAAGTAGATACATTGTTGGATGTTTCTACCATAGGGTAAGTAGCCCATAGACATAGAAGGGGAAGTCAGAGCATCCACAGTACACACACACACACACACACACACACCATAAGGGGAAAACAATGTGAAATAAACTACTTAACTAATTATAAATTCAATAAAATTAAAACATATCATTAGACATACCTCACTTACAAATCGACCATGGGAAATATCTCCTAAACGACCATGGAAATTATAGCCACAAAACATTCATGTATGTGAATAAAAACTACAACCATTGGTATATGATAGTATGCCCTCACTATTAGATGGTCGTGTTATGCCCAATTGGAGTTGATGGTCCTACGCCACTAGTATATGATGACACCATACAGTTAATACCTCGAAACATTAGTCATGACATACCATCATTTGTGTCAACTAGAGCAATTATTCTTGTGTTTGTGGAAGAAACTCCTCTGGAAGTGGGAATTCCAACAAGGTCAATGGATTAGGTATTTTTTTATCATCTTGGTGCCTCACATTGGGTCAGTTGTGTGGAATATCCAAACAAGCATCATGGAATTCTAAGTGATGAAAATAGTTAACAAGTTTCCCCAAAACACATTGTGCATACATTTTCCTCAAGAAGCATACTAGGATTTCCCTATTGTTATGAGGTCGCACATTAAAAACCATGTATTACCTATCCATCAAATTATCAATAAATGGTTGATAAGTGCACCATTTGATAGATATATGAGGTCTTCTAGTGTTTGACATTTAACCTATATGAGGGCCTATGAAAAGGGAAAATATGCCCTCTAGTTTTCTAGTCTTTAGTTCTTTTCTTGCAATACTATCCAAACCATCTATACATTTAGGATAAGTATTCTCTCTATAAGAGGTAATATTGATAATGCCTCATTTGCTCAAGTAATTATATCAATGATTTCATCTAAAATTTGGACAAGCAAGCATCCAAGTGGGTATATATATCTCAACATTACTAGGTTGGATATCACTCTATTAGTTGGCCTTTTGCATTATATTCCATTGATTGTGGAGCATTGCCTTGGGGGTTTACATTATAAATTTATAGGTTTGGGATTTTGGCAACCATTTCTAACAACTGCGATGAGATATTTTAAAAAAAATGTAATTGAATATAAACCAAAATTCGGCAATAAACATTAATTGCAAAGAATAATAAATGGGCTTTACACCACCTACCTCACAAAGCTTACTACCCACCAATAATAGCATAAAAGCACAAACTGCAAAAATTTCAAAGTTGGCCCCATTCATAGGTCGCTATGCTCGGGATCAAATTAAAGAATAATTTCTACTAATTACAACCTTGTAATGGTGCCATTATCATGACTACACATAGGCCAAATATTTCATTTAAATGGTTTATATGGTGGTTTTAGACCCTATGCATGGTTTGGGAGTCCTAAAAGCRTATTGTATGCCTTACGACATTTATAGTTCCTCCCCATACCATGTCCATGAATTGGAGAAGCATAGCCCTTACACCTTGTACCCCTTAACCACTAAACCACACCTTAAACCCTAATTAAAATCTACATCTTATGTATAATTCYTCTSTTGSTTRMATTACTCYMTAYTTGTTCATGTTTMCGTAGAATATATCCATAAAGAAAAAATAATACATTATTTTTATTCTACATTTAACATATAAACGTTTACAAAAAAATATGCAATATAAAGACATATAATGAATAACTTACCAAGGGATGATATTCATGCCCGCCTTCAATGTGTCCATACTCACTACAATGTTTTTTAGTTATTTTTATCAAAAGTCTCATTCTATTATAGCCACTGTATTTTTTACAAGGGCAATAACATTTTCGATCACCCAAAGCCTCAACCAATGCAGATCTCAAGTCTCGGCCTTGTCCCCCTGGAGGAATGTTATGTGACATTTTTCCTTACGAAACTTTCAATGATGGTCATTGTCTTAAAAAATCAACCTCTATAGTTTAACTATCTCTAATGCAATTAACAAAATAAAAACTTTTGTATTTCGACCTAAAAATATCTCTTATAACCTATGCAAATCATCACTAGTATAGGAACAACGTCAAACATCTTTAATATTTCTAATTTTTTAGATTATATATCACTTTTTCGTCGAACATCTGATGACTATTGACCAGAAAGATGTTTCTTAACGGACAAAAATATTGACTTTGTCAATAGTTGGTAAGTAGAATCATTTACCCTTTACACCGTTGAATATCCAACAGTTATCACCTGTAACCATCGGATAGTCGATGGTAAAGACCATGTCATCGAATAATCGATGAATGTCGGGATTTTAAACAAATATACAAAAAAAAAAAAATTAAAATACAATGGTACGACCAATTTTATCCATATTGTTGGAGTACGGTGTCAGTTTTTCCGTACATATGTAGCAGTGAGGAAACAAAGTATGGAATGCAACCAACAGAGGAGATAATGAGAGAATTCATGAAGCATGGCTTCGAAATAATGTGTATTGTTTATGAAAGACTTGGTGCTAAGGTATGTTTTATTATTTACGCAATCATGTGTATGTATATATATGCATACATACATACATATGTGTGTGTGTGTGTGTGTGTGTGTGT
>JASDQU010205354.1:0-28802 GCA_032191745.1 Picea mariana
ACCTAATAGAAGATTCTGCTTCTAGAAGGATCTTCCTCTAGATTGTTCTTTTGGATAGATAGATTTAGTATAAATAGGAGTAAAGGGTATGAGAAGTTTTTTCTTGAGAATTATTGTAATAGAGAATTACTATGATGGAGGTTTCCCCCTCGAAGAGGAAAGTGAACATTGTTTCTTATTAATAAAGGTATTATTTTGGTGTTGTGGCTTCATCTATTGTGTTGTTCCATTGTTATTCTCTACAATATTTTGTTTTCATGCTATTTTAATATATCAGGTACCTTAAACTTTAGTATTTATTCACTTGTTGTCATCGGGGCAGACCCAGGTTTCAACACTTTAACAACGCACCAACAAAACCCTAACTACTGGCCCTTTCGGCAACACCTACAAAGCAGATGAAGTCTCACCCGTGGTAGATGCAGAGGGGTTGTAGGAATCGGGTGTCTACAACCAGGCTGTGACACATATATGTGATTACAACACTTAACACAACACTTATCCAACAATATGCATTAGGTTATGATTCTCATTTGCCTTGCAGATTAACCCTTATTATAGATCAATGCAGTAACAATCAAGATCTAACACTTCCAATCACTTAGCACATAGAATTAGCTCAGATCTAGCATTCATTCACATCATTAAGCACTAAGATACAACATCAGATGTATTCATTATACATAAGAACAACATCACTAAGAAAATAACCACATAAACAACATCACACAAAGCACATCAAGACACAGGATAAACATGGTTCACCCTAGTGTGGGGCTACATCCACCAACATCTTCTTCTTATTTATTAGTATTTCAATATTCTTACATTCATATGCTCCTATGCACAAAGCCACAAAGCCAAACTCCATAGAGGACAGGAGATCTGCAAGCTGCACACCAGATCCTCCTTCCCAAAACCAGGTCAAGGCACAAAGAAAACTCCTTAATAGCACAAAGCCTTACTTTACATAGCCATATTGTGTAAAGAAACTTCCAATCTCTTGCACTAAGACAAACACACTGTGCACATAGCTAACTCTACTACTACATCGCTTAGCTACTTATTATTTATACATTTTCAAAATGGACTAAACATGGGTAAACCCATGGCCTGAAATCCTGTAACCCATTACATAAACCCTAAAACCCTTTGTTGGGTCCACAAGCCTGTAAAAAGAGTGAGATCCCACGATATCTGCTCCTCCTGGGTGCTCCACCTTCGAATAGCCTGTCGAAGTCCCAAAATTGGTCAAACATGACCAATATTTCATCAAAACTTAGTCAAGGGCCAACATACCACCAACACTCACCCGTGACTTGTCCCGAGTCACTCATATTTGGGAAACACTGCTTCGAAGGCCTCGATATTAGCTCGATATGCCTTGACTTGATTCTTCACTAGAGCCTCCTTCTCTATGAACTCTTGAATTACATGTTCTCTAACAGGCCCTTCCAGGAGCTATTCCACTTTCGTAACCACTTGTTCCAGCTGTGAGCCTTGTCCTTCAATCTCTTCAAAAACCATGCAGACTTCATTATGCACCAGCTGGAGTCTTTGTGTAACCTCCATGAATCTTCTCTAGATGGCAGTAACCTATTGTTGGACTGTGCATTGTTCCTATGATCTTTTCATCCTCTCAACTATAGTGAGCAACTTCATCCATGCCTGGATGGTGGATTCCTACTATTGCGTCACTTGGAGTTGTGCTTATAGTTTCCTCAGCTCCGGATCTTCTACAAGGCTCTCATAGTTTTGTGCACTACGATTAATTAATTCCTTACACTCTGATGCCAGTGCCCTGATTATTTCTAATGCTTTCCTGGCATCTTCTTCCCTCTGATCGCGCACTTATTGCAGAGTGCTAGGTATTGCTTGGAGATCTAACTCCATTACTCTTGCTTGAAGCTGCTAAGTGGATTCAGTGAGCTTCCCCACTTTCATCTTGGTTGACTCTAGTTCCTCCTGTGCCAAGCCTAGCATAGAGTGAAGTGCTTTAGTCACTACCTCTTTGACCATAGTCTTCTCTGCGAGTAGCTGGTGTTTCTATTTCTGCTTCTTCTCTTTGTCCTCTTTGAACATCGCCCTAATTTCATCTTTCTCCTGCTACACAACTTGAGTTGATATAAGACCTACTCCTTTTCTTGCTTCATGACTTCTATAGCCTGCTCCTTTTCTTCTTGTACTGGATGAAGTTGATCCTCTTATGCATATGCTAATCTTTATAATTGGGTGGAATCATCCCCCAATTCTACAATTTCCATTGAAGAAGGCATAGTAGGTACTGCACGGCTCAAATGGATAGCTTGTTGTATGTCCTTGAGCTCCTTCTCTATTATTTCATACATTGTTTATTGCTTTGCTTCATGTCTCTGCAAGATATCCTCTAAAGCGTCCTACATGACTGCGATGATGATATCGACATCTTCCACTCCGAGAACATTCTTTGACTGAGGATTATTGGCTCGAGTTTTCTTTCTTGCTGAGGGTTTCTGTAGGGAAACATTCCTTTTCTTTGATGTTTCGGCCTCTGTAGGGGGATCCTTTGGTGGTGTAACTTCACCTTTGTCTTTATTTTCTCCTTCTTCCCCTCCTTATTATTGGTTCACTTCGTCTCCTCGTCCTCCTGTAGATGAGTCAGACCTACTTTCCTCTAAGGCATTGTCCTCCTCATCAGTTTCTATGTTATGCACTTCCTCCTTTTTCTTCTTTTTCTTCGTGCTAGTCTATCCATCATGTTCAACCCGGGTAACCAAGAGACTTCCGATGATGTCCGGGTTAGAGAGTTCTGCATATTCCAATGGTACAAGGAAATCTACTGGCCATTTGTTGGTGATGTCCTCCATATCTTCATCAGTCAACTTATAATAAGACTACATCTCCTCCTTGATTTCATCCCTACATGCAGTGATATAAATTAAGTGTTGGTCTACGTGGAACTACACTAGCGGTCTATACTGGTGCAATGTGTTCAGGGTCATTTGTGGAAATGCTTCAATAGCACGTTTGAACTACTGGTAGTAAGCATGGAAGACAAAGTTTGACTACCACTGCTTTGACATATCGTTTGTATACCACAAGGTGGTGAACCTCGCGGTCAATGGCTCCAATGGCTCAACTTCTGGAAATGTCTCTCCTTTCGACATTTTCCAAGTGAAAAATGCTATTAGTATTAGTAACCAATTGAAATGGAATTCGTATCCTTGATCCTGTGCTTCAAGACAGTCCTTCTCCAACTCGTTGATGAGGTAGCTTGCCTAGTTCATTTGCATTCCTTCTACACACTTCCCAGTGAGGTCTACTACAAATCTAGTAACCTGTGTTGGATGGTTCTTTCTGATGATCTTACCATCTATAAGCTAACAAGCTAGGCACACTATGCCATCCTGTATGGAGGCTACCTTGTAGCCTTGATTTCCCTTCTCTACATAGCCATAGTCTTCGTTTATGCATTGTGCTAAGGAGCGATCTGAAGTCTTCCCTGGGTAGAATTGTTGAGGGTTTGGTCCTTGCATGCTCAGTCCTATGATGAGGTGGATCACCGTTGGATCCATAGTGATGCACCTGTCAAGCCACAAATACCCTCCATAGTAAGACGATAGGAGGCGTTTAAAGCAAGAGTTAACCTCCTGATGTCGGCCTAAGTGAGGGATATTCATCATATTCAGGATCATCGACTTCACAAGCTCCTTAATCCACGTCTAGGATACTATGCACGACTTCTTCCCATTCATTCTCGTCAAGTACCTATGTGGTGTGAACATCGCATAGTTCCTCCGGTCTCCGAGTTTGAATTTTTTGTTCTTCAGAGATGGAATGTGTCCTAACTGGGGTCCAACGACACATATCCCCTTCAGGATGTACGCAGTGATCAACATGTATTCCAAGTGACGTGGGATACTATTGTTGTAGGAAAATCTGCATGCGGACAAGTAGATCGACCTCTAGAGATTGACCTTAACCCTAGACAGAAAAATGCTTATCATGGACACTAAATTTCTTTCAAATCTTTCTAAACTAAAACATGAGGAGGAAGGATGATAGAAGTACCTTTTATCGACGTTTGTCCCTACACGCTCCGAGTTGCGCTCCAATCCTTTTCTTCTCGCTGAGTCCTACGGGCAAAAAAAGATACGACTACTTCCTACTCTATTGATATTAGCTTGAAAATAGATCTATCACTAAATGATAAGTTCATGTAACATCAGACACAAACTAGAAAGAAACAGGCCAAGCGTTTCATATTAATGAGAATAATGACAGCGGTACTTACAATCGTAGATGAGAATGCGACAGCTTCGTCAAGTCCTCTTCGTCCAACCCTTGCCTGAAAGATCCACGACCTGGGTGACAGCAGCTTCACTGATCACTCTCCTTCGGCTGACTGTAAGTTTCCTCCAAGATCATAAGTTTCACATATTCAATTCTTCCCCTTTCCACCATCATAGAGCCTGCTTATATAGGTTGGGAGGAGCCTAACCTCTTGAGTTATGTTTAGAACCAGTTGGGAACCTTCTCCATAGATCAGGGATCTGTTGATGAGAACAAGAATTCGAGCACAACGGCCTCCTAATCTTGAATGTTCCTCCCCTTATTCTTCTCAACGGGCTAACAACTGACTTAGATTAGGGAGCGCTCCTTCAGAAGGGGTCTCAGAGTGTTGTAGCGCTCGTTGGCAAGCATTAGGGAAGCGCTAGCACTCTTAAGATGAGCAACGCTCCTCCAAAAGGGTCTGGGGAGTGTTATAACGCTCCCTAAGACATTATAAGGGAGCGCCAGTGCTTCTGCAGCTAAATTAAAGGAGTGTTCCCTCTCCAAACCTCTGTTTCAGGGCTCCTTTCAGGTGTCAAGATTCATTTGATCCCAGTAACCAGTTCTCTTCCTTCAAATCAGTCATGTGATGTATCATAAGTGCCTCCTTAGTGTCGTTATCACGGCATCATGTCTGAACATCGTTTGCGACACTAGTGATCAACTTGCGACACTTGCGAAAGATGAAGGGAAGTTGCGACACTTACGACAGTTAATAGGGACAATGCAACACTTATCCATATGAGCAATTTCGACGTGTAACAACTGTCATGGCTAACTGTGCCAACCAAAGGTGGTATGTACTCTGGAAAGACCGACGAGATCTGCTTCGTGTTAGCCAAATCATTGTGATGTTTTCTTCGCTTCTCAGCAGTCCAGCTAGAACATCTTCCAGTCTATGGGGATGCTTGAAATATTCTAGTTGATGATTCCTGTATTCCTACAAACATGACTCTCTCAGCCAACAGGTATACAAGAATCGTCTCCACAAACTTTTCTAATGTGCTTGGTTCTCCCAACATTCACACTTGTAACAAAATAAATTGGGTAGGTGAACGAACAAGCAAGGTAATCATACAGATGGCAAGGTCTAGAAAAAAAAGAGCGATACAATGGGTTCTTGTTAGCTCGGATATCATGGTTTGCAAAAAGTGGTCCAAGCGAAACGTCTGATGGTTTAAATAAGAAAGTATCATAATAGATTCCTCCAATGGGTAGGAATGCCTCAATCAATACGAATTAGTCTGTTATGGCACGGTATCAACAGTCTAATGACGGTCTTTCCAACAATAACTATGTTTCTAGTTGTTCTGGAGCGTCATTCTAACGGTAGGGGCACCTCCAATGGCCATATAGCTTCTCCATGTAGAAGTCCCATTATGCGTAGTTTTGTTATTCCAACGAGGTTTAAGTTATGCAGATCTACCTCCTGCGAAGTCTTTTCTGGAACTTCTTGTAGTTTTTCTAACTTGAATTTCTTCTTACTGAGCTTCCTTGCCTTTTTTCCTGTGATCCGAGTCTGTGGATTCCTCTTTCCATTCTTATTCTTATCTTTTCTTAGCATGGTATCTTCACAATTCCGATGTTCTTTGAAAGAGGTCAAAGATAATACCTCTTTTATTACTAGGTCCTGGGTGGACATACTTTCTTCTTGCATGGATAGTTCCTTCAACCCTTCTTGCACTCTTTCAAAGTTGATAACTACTTCTCTTTCATTCTGATGCTTTAACTCAACTTCTCGTTATTCTATCGGTCGATCTATTATTCGAGCTATGAAATCCCTTATTTCTTTATTTTTCTTTTCTGTAGCTTCCTCCTCTTCTTGCCTTCTGATCTAATCTTTTTCAATCCAAGTATTTCCTAATAAGAGTGGGAAAGGGGTGATTTTCTCAACAAACCTAATAACTTCAAAGTCCTCTTCTGTTGACGTTTCATGAGAAATCATAGGTATATTTAGTAATTCTTCCACATAGGGTTATCATCTTTCCTTTAAACAATCCTATCCTTCCCAATGAAGGTATCATAGCAGGCTTTCCCAAAATTTCCCAAGTGCTTTCTGGCATAATATTGACATGTGTGTCTTCATCCAGTACACAATCTTCTATTCCTATAACTATGTGTTGTTTTTCTTTCAGGATCTCTGCTAAACTGATGTCTTTGTGATCATCCACTACTTCTTTTAACTGTACTAACATAGTCTTTGACTCTTTTTCTGTATGGTTCTTTAACATATCCTTAGTCTCTTCTTTATAGTTTTCTTGTCTTATGTTCATATTTTCAACTTTAGAAATCATTCTTGGACAATCCTCAACCTCATGACCAATGGATTTACAAATAAGATAAATAGGACCCGCACCAGGGCATTATTTATCAAGATGTCTCGGTCTTCTGTAATTGTAACACAGTGTCAATTCTCTCGATATTTTAAATGAATTCCAGTCTTTCCTATATTGCACACTGGGACCACATTGTTGGACCTGCAATCTGCAAAAATTCTTTCTAGGTTCCTGCATCCACTTATTAGTACAAAAATTCTTTCTATGCATATGAATAACATATTTTTCTCTATTTCTATCAAATTTATTTAGATCAACTCTTTCTTCTAAATGTGCCCTAGTGTTCAGACGAGGACAAAATCTATCAAATAGACCTAGATTCATACTTTCGAAGAAAAAATTTCCACTTACCTTACCTTTACCAGATCACAAAGCTTTAAGATCTTACCTCTTTTCTTCAGATAAGGTTCATTTCTTAGTACAGAGCTTCACAAGTTGATTAGAATACTGCACACTACAACAACAGATCTGTGCAAAGAGATTTCTCTTTTCTTCAGTTCCCATCAATCACAGTTTCAAGTCTCGGCAGCAAAAAAACCCTAAATATTGGCCCTTTCGGCAACACCTGTCAAGCAAATGAAGTCCCACCTAAGGTAGAGGTGGGGGGGTTGTAGGACTCAAGTGTCTACAACCAGGATAAGACACAGATCTGTGATTACAACACTTAACAAAGCACTTAGCCAACAATATGCATTAGGTTATGATTCTAATTTACATCGTAGATTAACCCTTATTATAGATCAACGCAGTAACAATCAATATCTAACACTTCCAATCACTTAGAACATAGAATTAGTTGAGGTCTAGCATTCATTAACATCATTAAGCACTAAGCTACAACATCAAATGTATTCATTATACATAACAACAAAAACACAAGGAAAATAAACACATAAACAACATCGCACAAGGCACATCAAGACACAGGATATACGTGGTTCACCCTAGTGTGAGGCTACATCCACCAACTTCTTCTTCTTCTTTATTAGTCTTTCAATCTTCTTACATTCATTCGCTCCTATGCACAAAGCGACAAATCCAAACTCTGCAAATGACAGGAGATCTGTGAGTTGTGCACCATATCCTCCTTCCCAAAACTAGGACAAGGCACAAAGCCAACTCCTTAATAGCAGAAAGTCTTACTTTACAAAACCATATTGCATAAAGCAACTTCCAATCTCTTCTACTAAGACAAACATATTGTGCACATAGCTAACACTAATACTTACATCACTTAGCTACTTCTTATTTATACATTTGCAAAAAGGCCTAAACATGGGTAAACCCATGGGCCGACATCCAATAACCCATTACATAAACCCTAAAACCCTTTGCTAGGTCGACAAGCCTGCAAAAAGAGTGAGATCCTGTGATCTCTCCTCCACCTAGGCGCTCCACCTTTGGCCAGCATGTCGAAGTCCTAGAATTGGTCAAGCATGACCAATATTTCCTCAAAACTTGGTCAAGGGCCAACATCACTTCTTAAATTGGAATGGTCATGGATCTAGTCACCAACCCTTCCAACTCTGTTCTCATGCTTGTTTTTGTCAGCTGTAAAAAATCTACCAGATTGTAGCATGCAATATCGAAATTCTCCTCTCCATGCTAAATTATTCCCCTTGCACATACCTAGATCATAAAAATGTATATTAGGAACAAAAATATATTTTTGCAACAATTTTATTAAATAAAACAATTAATTTATCTTAAAATGTCATCTGCAAGTCACTTCTCCTAGCCTGATTTCGTTTATTTCAAAAACCTGAAACAAACCATGCCAAATAAATAAAAAATTATAAAATAAAAGTATTAGCACTTGATGATACCTTTCCAATGATATATGGCATTCTCAAAACAGGGATCGGAATCAAAAGTTATCATGAAAACACTATAAGAATTTTACATATTGTAGCTTTATTTCAAAAACACTGAACAAATGATGAAGCATCCTAGAAAACTTATAACTACAAAATTCTATATCTCGATGATACCTTTCCAATGGTATAAATAATACTTAAAAATGAAGTTTGGAATCAAAAGTTATCGCAAAAATACAAAACTCGGTTCTTCTCTCATCGACGCATTTTTGAACGTTTTATGCGCTTGGGAAAATATCTAACATTTTTTTAGCACAAGTCATGAAGGATGACCAATGATCAAGATCTGTTCTGACTTATGATCATATGTTAAAGATTCATTTCATCGACACTTTTAAAAATTGTTTCTATTGGCGTGCTTTTCCATTTTATTAGTATCCTTATGATGATGTGATAGCGTATCTTGGCTAGCTGATGTTGAAAACGGGAGTAAGGATGGTGACGTGTCATAGCTTAACTAATTCATGGTCTCTTGGCATGTCACATGATGTGGAATTCATAAAATCATAGAAAATGAACCCAGTTTAAGTTAAAGGTTTTGGACAATCTAGATTCATTTACCCCTATAATCAGACGACTTAGATTTTCTAGGGAAGGCATCATTAGCATTAGTCATTTTCCATATACCATTTCATGTTTGATATGAGTTCAAGATGACACCGATGATCCCATTGATGATCAACCAAAACTGTTTTTGAGGGGAATTATGTGTTTTGTCGATCTTTGTCGAAGCCCGACGAGTGCATTGACATCGACATAATGGAGTGTATACCTACCAAAATTTTCCATTAAAACCCTCGAACATCGATGAACATGAGAGAAATGTGTACTCTGATTATGTATGAAATGGCATGTGAGAGAACGTGGCAGGATGATGCGATGCAACAAGTGGCATCTTATGTGGATCACTGATATGAAAAAAAATGAAACAAAGTTCGTGAAGTGGGCATGATGTGGAATGGTGATGTGTCATTGTAAATTGATGACTTGGAAATGATGATGTGGACCCATACAATGATGTGGAAATTTAGAATCATGTCGATGTGGAAACATGAGTGTAGAAGGTGTATTGGCCCTTGACCAAGTTTTGGGAGATCCTTGGTCAAGTTGACCTATTTTGGGACTTCGACAACTTGTCAAAGGAGGAGCGCAAGATGAAGGACAGATCACAGGATCTCGGCCCCTTTTTGGGTCCTTTTTAGGATTTGGGATTATGTAACGAGTATGGGGATGTCGGCCCATGGGTTTATCCATGTTTAGGCCTATTTTGTATAGTATAAATAGATGTCTAGGCAATGTAAGGAGAGGTGCATATATAGATATCTGTGTGATATTGGGATAAGTGTTAAGTATGGATTGTAGATGCTTTGTGCATACTGTGTGAGACTTGCAGAGATACATGCAATTAATTGTAAGAAGGCTTGATCTTGTACCCTAACTTGAAGAAGGAGGATCTAGCAGAGTGCGCAGAGATCTCCTATCTTTTGCGGAGTAGGATTTTAATGCTATTTTCTTGTAAGAAGCTTGACCGAAGATAATAAAGAAGAAGAGTTGGTGGACGTAGACCCAGGGTGGGGGTGAACCATGTAAATGTTGTGTTGCTATGCTTTGTGTGATGTGTTGATGTGTTTATGTCTTTACTTGATAAGTGCTTTGATATATATAGATAGATCTATTTATGCTTTGAATGATGTCTATGGATGTTAGATATGAACTATGTGAACTTTCTCAGTGCTTAAATATGTTAGATCTAATCTATCTCTTTGTGTTAAGTGCTTAGATACGTTATATCTGAATTAATGCTACGATGCTCTGTTTTATCTGTGAGGTAGATACTAAGTTGAATGATGATGAACTGTAGTTGCTAAGTGCTCTACTAAGTATTAGAATCAAAGATCTGTGTCCCATCTAAGGTTGCATACACCTAAGTCCTACAACCACCCCTGCCTCTACCTCGGGTGAGACTTCATCTGCTTCGCAGGTGTTGCCGAAAGGGCTAGTAGTTAAAGTTTTGTTGGTGTGTTGTTGGAGTGTTGAACCCTGGGTTTGCCCCTGTGCTAGCAAATGGTTCCATTTCTGGGACCTGAGACTGTGATTTCTCGGAACTGAGGAAGAAGAAGCTTTGTGCAAATATCTGACCTGAAATTGTGAAAGATCTATGCGTAGACCTGTCTCTCTAGTGCGCAGTACTCTACTTAGTTTGTGAAGCTCCATGCTAAATAAAAGAGGTCAGATCTAAAGAAAAGAGGTAAGATTTGAAAGATTTGTGCTCTGAGAAAGGTAAAAGTGAGAATTTTTTATTAAAAGAGGTAAGGTCTGAAAGCTCTGTACTTTGATAAAAGTAATAATAGTGAAAATTTCTAGATTTAAAAGCTTTGTGCTCTATATAAGTAAGATAAGTGGAAATTTTTGTTTCAACAGTATGGATCTAGGTATGTTTGATAGATTCTGTCCTAGCTTGAAAACTAGGGCACTAATAGATGAAAGAAGATTTGATATGAGTAGATCTGATAAGAATAGTGAAATACATGTTATACCTATGCATAGAAAGAATGTTTGGACTAACAAGTGGATGCATGATCCTAGAAAGAAATGTTTCTAGGTTAGCTACCATGATCCTAGCACGCAGTAAAGGAAAGGCTGGGAATCATTTAAAGGAAAGAGAGGATTAACTCTCTGTTACAGTTGCAGAAAATTGGGAAACCTTGCTAAGGCATGCCCTGGGAGAAGACCTAGTTGTATTTGTTGCAAAGCTGTGGACCATGAAGTATTGGATTGCCCTAGAATGATTACTAAGATTGAAGGAATGAACATGAGACAAGAAAACCCTAAGGTAGATCCAGAAACTATGATTATTGCATAACCCTGGAAAGAATCAGAGAAAGTATTGCTACAGATAAAAGACACCCTGAATGACCACTGACATGTCATCTTATCAGAGATATTCAAATAAAAAGCATGCATTGAAGTAAGAATAGGGGACTTTGACATTGACTATGTTCTAGATGAGGAAACACAGGTGAATATCATGACAAAAAGAACTCGGGAAGCTATAAGAAGGCATGGTATGATTCATTCATTAGGAGGAATAGGACTATTCAAAGGAAAGATGATAAACCTATGTGGAAAGCTCACCCATATACTTATGGATGCCAATGGGACTTCGATAGAGGAGGATTTTGAGATCGTTAGATTTATTGAGAACAACACCCCATTTACCATGTTACTAGGAAAACCTTGGATTGAAAGAGATCAGGCCAGAAAGAAGGAAGAAGAAGAAGTTTTAGAGCAGAATAAACAAGAGTTAAAAGATTTCATGACTAGAAGGATTGCACACTTGATTGAAGAATAGAAGAACAGATCAAAGTTATTTAACACCAGAGAACCAGATGTCGAAGTTGCAAGAACACTATAAGACCCATATAAGATTGAAGTACCTATTCCAGATAAAGAAGAAGTATCACCCTCGAATCTTTGGAAAGAATCTCAACAGGGCGAACTAACTATGCCAAACGCAAATAAGAATCAAAATGGAAAAAGGAATACGGAGACGAAGCTCACTGGAGAGAAGGCAAGAAAACTAAGTAAGAAGAGAGCTAAGATTGAAAAGTTAAAAAAGATTCCAGAGGGAACTTCGCAGAGAGGAAATTTGAAAAATTAGAGCTTCGCCTGGATCACAGAACAACGCCACATGGCACTTAGCCAGGGTGAAGAAATACAAATGTTGGGAACAATATAACCATTTGACCGACCCTCTGAATGGGTAGAAAGGAATTTATGGTTCTCCACCATACCATTGGACCACACCATAATGGACATAACTGAGTTAATGAAGGCTTCTCTCCCGTTGCAAGATATATGTTGCCAAATTATCTATTTATCCCGTCGCACCATGCACCGAGAACACTTTTTCTAACTGTGAATATGAGCTCACAGGCTCGTTGATTTTACATAATGATCATTGTGCTATTTTCCTATATCCCATTGCAGTGTCTAAGTTACTCATCGAACCCGAGATTTCAAACCTCAAGCGTGTATGTCAGACGAGTTCACCACTGCAGAGAAAGTTGTCAAAGGAGTTCTCATTGACCTTGTGAATGAATAGGTAATGTCGATGTCTGTAGGTATACAAGTGTCATTGACGAGAGAACTGCAAGCCTCTCCGTCGAATTCTCGCAGAGCCAAATGATATTGGCCATCAGTGGAAAAGAGAACCAAGAACAAAGATGACCTAAAAAATGAGAAGCTGATTCCAGCCATATTTCCTGATTACATCCCACCTCTGGCTGGCATGGTGAATCATGATAGTGTGCCAAGATATTTTGAGTACACCATGGTCATTGCATACCTCCCGAAGGGGATACACGCAGTTCTAATAGAGTAGGAAAATATTGCAGCGTTGAAGTTCAGTGACTTCAACCTCGTAGATCACAAGATCTATGGTATGCTCACCCCATATAAATACCTGACCGGGATGAAGGGAAAGAATTCTAAGATAATTCCCTAGTTGTGGATGATGAACCTCATGCAGTTCACCCTGCTGAATGTCATGAATATCCCACACTTCGGAAGACACTAGGAATTCAACGCATGTTCAAGATACTACTATTTTTTTACCATGGTGGCTACTTATGGCTAGACTGATGTATTACAGTTGACCCAACACTGATCCACGGGATCACAGGACTGAGTATGTAAGGACTCAACCCGCAAGATTTTTATCCAGGAAAATCCATAAATCATATGCTAGCATAGAAGATCAACGATACATATGGTGATGTTGAGAAGGGAACAAGAGGCTACAAGGTAGCTTCCATCCAGAGTGGCGCAGTGAACCTAGCATGTCAACTGATAGATAGAAATTTATTAATGAAGAACCGACCTATGCAAGTCACCGTCTTTGTCGTTGACCTCGCAGGGAAGTGCGCGGAAGGCCTCAAATGAACTGGGTGAAGTACCTAGTTAACCAATTGGAACTAGATTGTCGAGAAGAAGAGGATAAGGGTTATGAATTTCATTTCAGCTGGCTCCTGATCCTCATTTCATTTGTTTCCTGGGAGATGCCGGAAGGTGTGACCTTCCTAGACATGGAGTCATTCGAACCACTTGCTGCGAAGTTCACTACCCTTTGGTATTCAAGTGATATGAACAAACAGTGGTATTCGAATGTTGTGTTTGATACATACTACCTCCATCTAGAGAGAGCCATCGAAGTTTGGCCTCGCATGACTCCAAACACATTACAAAGGTTTCGACCCCTGATGAAGTTCAATGCAAATCGACACTTCATCTACATTACAGCACTAGCAGATGAACATAAAGAGCATCTCCAGTCATATTATAAACTTACAGAATAAGACCTTGAGGAGATCACTAAGGAATGGTCCATTGACCTCCTTATCCCCACCAACTCTATAGAGATATATAATCTTGACAGCCCAGAGGACACTCATAAAGAAAAAAAATACACCCAAGAAGACTAAGGAGGTCCAAAATTTAAGCAGCACCTTAGGAAATACTTCTTCAGTGTCACCTGACCAAGGGGGTGATGATGAAGTAGAAGCTAAACAGAAGCCAGGCAAAGTAACACCACCCAAACAAGAGTTTGACCCCTTGAAGAAGAGGAAGGTTTCCCCTCTAAAACCTTCTTCCCAGAAGAAATCAAAAGTCACCATGACTAATATGAAAACTGTCCTCACCTCTGATGATTTTGATTTCATCATAGCAGCCTTGAACGACGCTTCACTAGAAATAGAAGAGAAACAAGAAGACAAGCAAGAAGAAATGTATGAAAGAATTGGATTTGAACTTTGAGGGGTACAATAGACCCTTCAATCCAACCGCACAGTCTCCACTATGCCCCTGCCATCGGGAGAACTAGAGTTGGGAGATGAGCCAACCCAACTCCACATACTAGCTAATACAGTCAAAGCTCGCCTTCAATGAGCACAAGAAGAAACAGAACAAACCACAAAGGACTTGAATCAAGTGCAATGCATACTCATAGAACAATGCAGCGCTGCAGAACAAGAAAATATTTCTCTCCAAGTGAAGTTCGAGGAATAAAAAGAACAAATGCAGCAAGGAAAAGAACAGTTTCTTGTAGAGAAACTCAAAGTGAAAGAAGTGGTCAACAGAGAACTTTGCTCTAGGACATTATTAGAAATAAAGGTAGAGGAAAGAGTCATGCATCAAGTAGATAAGCTCATGGAAGCCATCCAACAACTACAACAACGTATATCAGAATTAGAGAATTAGAGCTCTGCAGAGTGCCCGAGACTCCATAGGATGTAAGGGATCAAAGAGAAGCAATCGCCTGGAGCACAGTTGAAAGGATAAAGGCCCTTCCCATGGAATATAATCAGTTGAGTAATGGTAGTTCCCAATCATATGAGAAACTCACTGAGAACCCAGAATTGCAGGTACTGGAGTCACAGCTCCAGGAAGAAAAGAAGAAAGCAGAGACAATACAGGCACAGTTGAAGCCCATGTCAGTTGTAGAAAGAATGAAGCGATCCAAAGATAAATGCACTACTCAGTAGAAGATCCACACTATCCAGAGTAGAGTTATGGAAGTAACTCAGAGGCTCCAACCTATACAAGATAAGGCTTACCAATTTTTCACAGAGATTGAAGGCCGAGGAGAAGAACTGGAGTAGGTTGTCACTACAGCTAAACAACGCCTGGAGGGACCTATAAATGATGCAATCATCCAAGAGTTCATTGAATAGGAGGCTGTGGAACAACAACAAGTTGAAGCAGATTGAGCCACACTCAAGGCTTTTGAGGTAGAACTACCCAGACCAGAGTGACTCAGGATGAGTCACAGGTGACAGTTGGGGACTTGTTGGCCCTTGACCAAGTTTTGGGAGATCCTTGGTCAACTTCAACTATTTTGGGACTTCGATAGCCTATAGAAGGAGAAGCGCAAGACGAAGAAGATATAGTGGGATCTCGACCCCTTTTTGGGTCCTTTTTGGGATTTGGGATTATGTAACGGGTATGGGGATGTCATCCCATGGGTTTACCCATGTTTAGGCCTATTTTGTAAAGCGTAAATAGATGTCTAGGCAATGTAAGGAGAGGCACACATATAGATATCTGTGTGATATTGGGATAACTGCTAAGTATGGATTTTAGATGCTTTGTGCATACTTTGTGAGACTTTCAGATCTGCGTGAAAGTAATTGTAAGAAGGCTTGGTGTTGTACCCTAACTTGAAGAAGGAGGATCTGGTGGAGTGCGTGCAAATCTCCTGTCTTCTACAGAGTAGGATTTTGATGCTATGTGCATGTAAGAAGCTTGACCGAAGATAATAAATAAGAAGAGTTGGTGGATGTAGCCCAGGGTGGGGGTGAACCATGTACATGCTGTGTTGCTATGCTTTGTGCGATGTGTTTATGTCTTTACTTGCTAAGTGTTTTGATATATATAGATAGATTTGTTTATGATTTGTGCTAACAATGTATATGGATTTTAGATCTAAACTATGTGAAATTGCTTAGTGCTTAAATCTGTTAGATATAATATATCTCTTTGTGTTAAGTTCTTATATACATTATATCTGAATGAATGTTGTGATGCTTTGTTTTATCTGCGAGGTAGATACTAAGTTGAATGCCGATGAACTGTAGTTGCTAAGTGCTCTGCTAAGTATTAGAATCACAGATCTGTGTCCCATCTAAGTTTGTAGACACCTGATTCCTACAACCACCACTGCCTCTACCTCGAGTGAGACTTCATCTTCTTCGCAGGTGTTTCCGAAAGGGATGGTAGTTAGGGTTTTGTTTGTGCATTGTTGTAGCGTTGAACCCCGAGTCTTCCCCTGTGCCAACAAGGTGATATGACATATGAAGATATCTTGATGATTGGATGCTCGATGTGGCATGGAAAATAAAAATAGCGATGTGTCGATGATTAAATGGTAATGTGGTATAATGACATGTCACACGATGATGAACTCAATGAAACCATAAGTAATGGATAAGGCACAAGTTAATACTTTTAAATGGTTTATATTTACTCTCCCTCTTTGTTATAACCCTAATTTACACTAGACATACTTACCTGACATCAGGCCATCTCATATGCCTTCTTTGCCAAGCCATTACTGAACAACTATTCTTAAAAACACCCTTTTTAAAGGCCCACGTGCCCTGCTCCACTACAGCTCACATGTACACTCTAGCTGACCCACTACAACCCACATGTACCTACAAAAGCACGAAAAATGGAAAGTTTCTGATGGAACACACAGTTTTGGGTAATTTAAATAAACCTTTTGACCATGCATGGAAAGTCACTCGACTAAATACCGAGTTGCTTGTAGCCTATAAAAGAAGGGGTAGGAGTCCCATTTGAAAAGAGGAAAAACATAGTAAAGAAACTCTACCTGAATTCATCTTCCCCTTTGCCCAAGATTCTGCAACCATTTTGTGATTTCAACGAAGAAGAGAAGCAAGTGTGTTAGTAGTTGGTGCATAGTAAAAGAGGATCCCAGGACCATATTCGTGGAGTAGTGGCCAGCTTCATCATTGTAAGTTACTTTAGTGAAGTTAATAATAAAGAAGTAATTTTCCCATCCCACCATATGAGGTTTTCATTGTTTATTGCATACATGTTGATTAAATATCTAACCCATTAATATGTACATGAAATGCATGTGGAGTTATTTGTTTTCCTTTTGTGAATGCAAGTCAGCCTTAGGAGGAGAGTTGCAGTCAAAGAGCGACCAAGCGTGAAGAGGGATCGATATCAAATGCTAGAAATAAGGTATGTTCACTTGATCTTCTTAACTATGTATTTGCTTAAGAATAATGGGGATTAGGTGTGGGATGATGGTAAAATGTAGGAATCTTTAGGTCTTTTCTACATGCATGATAAAACCCTAAGTGCTAGTCCGTAGGGGATTTCCCACTCACAACAGAATTGGCAACCGTACTGGGGATCTCTATGGTTTTCTGGGAGTCATTTTTGGGTATTTTTTAAATATTGGTTTCATTAATTGTTTTTAGAGTTTCTGCAAAAGTATGAGCTAGCAGGGATTCTGGTCTTCCATACTAGTTCTTCCTGCTTACTTTTCTTGGCTGCATTTTCTTTTACGGGAAGTCACAGAGGTACACGCAGCCTGTATAAGGCTTGCATGCATGTACACACGCCCAACCTTCACACAACCCACATGGACATGCTAGCTGATAAAGTGACAGTAGCATGGTTAAGTTCATAATTATTTTATTAAAGAGGCAGTCATCCTCTTCCCTGTCAGAAGTGATCATTCTTAGGGGTTTTCTGAAACTCATTCTAATCTCTATTTTTACAGTTTGTAGCTTAGTTACCACTTCATATTGGTTTTGTTCTATGAAATTTTCCTTGGATTGTTTTTCTTTTATGACAAAATAAGTTTATGAGTCTTCAAGAGATTCTGGTTCTCAATACCAGTGGTCTCTGGTAGTGTTTGATTGCTTATCTTTTCATTTTTTTGAAGAGTTGTAGAGGTACACGCAGCCTGCATAAGGTCTGCATGCGTGTACACGTGCCCTGACTTTTTACAGCTCGCGTGCACACGCTAGATGTTGACCTGTCAGTTGCATGCCAGTTGAGAAATTGTTTGTTCAAGGAGAGGCAGTCATCCTTTTCCTTGTCAAAAGTTATACCTCTCAGGGTTCTTGGTCTCTTTCATAGTAGTCGACAACTTAGGTCTGATCACAACGATAGCTTTCTTTTTCATTAAAAATGTTTTCCTCAATTTTTTTTCTTTCATAGGGTTTTTAGACAAGTGTGAGAGTCTTCTTTCATCAGTTTGTGTGTTATTGTCAATAAATCTTTGCAATCAGCACTTAGGCTAGAAGTTTTCTTGGTCTTTACTTGTCGTCATTTTTCCTTTTTTCTTTGCGAGCATTAAATAAAAAAAAACTCTTTCATTTCTTGGTTTGGTTAAGTAGTTGTTGGTTTGCATAAATAACCAGGAAAAGTTTTTCTTTCATAAGTTATTGGTTGTTTACTTATGACAATAAGTAGCTCGTAGTCGAGCGAAAACCTGTTTTGAGTTTACTGTTCAAAGATCTTAGAAAAAGTTTTCGTTTGAAAAGTTGATTAAGAATTGTGTCAAGAAGAAGTTATTTTGTTTCCAGCTTTGTTTTTATCTTTTCTTTAGTCTCTCACAACATCATTAGTTTCACTTTCATAACCTTTGACTTAAGACAAGCCATAAAAATTAATGATTAATTAAAATCAACTAGACTTTATGTTTGTAGGGTCCATCAATTAGTCTAGGCTAGCGACTTGATTTAGGTTGGAGAGGAAACTCTTCAAGGCTGCAAAACATACATAAGATTCTGTGCTAGGGAGTGTTAAAATTCTAGTATCATGAAAGTTATCTGGGACCCCCCTCTAACATAGGGGCTAAACACAAGGTCACGTGAGGAAAGGTAGCAGAGATAACCCCTCCAAATCCAGACCAAGCATGGTGGGGAATGCATATAGAGGGCTTGTTTTGGGATTCCGTCAATTGCATTTGCTAGATAGCTTCGTGGGTCTCAAATATGTTCGAGGTCCTCAGTTGTCTTTCGGACCACTTAGTTTCGATACCCTTGGTAGGTTTCGAGCTTGATACCCTACTCATTGCGGTCCACCTGACTGTCAAATGTACCCGCCCGGTGACTATTCACATGCTAGCAACCTAGTTGCCATTATTTTAGGGACTTACACATGTGACTGTGGGGGTACACCATGGTACCTAGGACATACATCGGGCCACACTTTGCAGAGTATACCAGAAGGGTGCTTCTGTGTTTGAGTTACACTTGCACCAGTAAGTTTCTCTAGTGTTGGTTGTTGTAACTATTCTTCCAAATAGTTTAGTCATTTCTTGTTTTATCTCGTAGGGACTTTTCTTAGTGTGTGTTGTTTTTGAACGAATAGAAATCCCTAGTGTGCCTTTGATATTCTCACACACTGGAGGATCATGAGCTCCGTCAGTCACGAAGGCTTCTTGGCTTGCAACCGGTTACATTAGATCCACCCCTGCCACTGCTAAGGAAAAAGCTAGACCAACAAGGGACTTTTGAAGCAACCGGGTCATAGGAAACTGTGCCCGACCAACATCCAGAGGAACCAACTATTTTAGACCTTGGAGAAAAATCTCTTGTTCCACCTGAAACTCCAACCACTGATCTTTTGGCACCCATTATTAGATAGATTTATCCTTACGGGTGCCAGACAGTGTCACATGCAACAATGGAAACAAATGTTGTCACTTCTTTTGGGAATTCTTCTATTCCCACTACGGCTATCACCACAGGGGGTGTTTCACCTCCTAACCCACCCTCATCAGTCCGAGCCACCATGGTCTCAACTGCCTCTACCTCGAGAAGTGGTCTGATCCTGTATTTGGCGGAAGCCACTGCTCCTTTCACACAGAGTGAAACAGGCCCTCCATTCTCATACATAATTCCTAGCTTAGGTAGAAGTCTTGTACTATCCTACTCCACTATACAGACTTTAGGTTTGGGGGTAGGGAGCTCTAATGTTCCTCTACAAGGACCCATGGGGGGCACTTCAGCTCCCTTTAATGCTTTCCCTTATGGGGGAGGGCATATACCTCCTACGTCCCCTTTGCTCAGTGGTACCCACCAGCAATCCGTCGACCAAAACACACACCATAGTTCATTTGGAGTAGGGATTCAAGGACCACCTTCTCATAATATGTTGGTAGGTTTGACACTGTTTTCTGTATTCGGTGCATTTGGTAAAAACTCTTTCTCGTCATCTTCTTTCCTGACTGGGGGCAATGCTAGTTATGAACAACCTAATCCTATGCAGGGTACTATTCCTTCACAGGGGGCAAACCCAGGAACTTCTTCCACGTCAGGACCTTGGAGTTCTTGGTAGGGATCAGTTCCCTCGTCAGGAATGTTGATCTAGGGAAATTATTATCACAACCAATGGAACCCCAGGCAAGGTGCAGTACCTATGCCCATAGGATCGACATGGGGAAACCCTTCCCAAAGTCCTCTAAATTTAATGCACGCCCAACCCTCTACATCCTATTTTTGGAATCAGCCGATGATGTCTCCTCAAACGTAAAATCCATACGCTGGTCATGGCCATGGTTTTTACAATAACTCGGGCCAACAACCCAACGTTTCCTGGCAACCTGGTGCCAGTCAAACTCCGAGCACCTTTTTCCATGGTTATCACCAACAACCCAAACTACCTTTCTTGGAAACATTGCATCTTCCATACTTAACAAGGTTGTTGAATGACCCTATCTGTCACGATCCACATTGGCCCTCTATGCCGACGAAGTTGCCTTCAGACATACCAAAGTTCGAAGCCAAGCCTAACGAAGATCCAAAATATCATGTGACTACTTTTCACCTTTGGTGCTCATCTAATTCGTTGAAAGATGACTTTGTATAGTTGCGATTGTTTCAACATACTCTCATTGGGAGTGCTGCAAAATGGTACATTGAGCTCGACCTCTCAAGATACTCTTCCTTCAGTGAATTGGCAATGGATTTACTGAATCATTTCCAACTACCTGTGAGATATGACACTAGCACAGAATTGCTGGCTAATTTCACACAGACAAAATTAGACCATATCTCTAATCACATCCAAGAATGGAGATGCCAAAAGTGTTTGATTAAGGTGCCAGTCCCACCAACATTCCTGCTAGAGTGGTTCCTTAAGTCTTTGGTCCCACAGTTATCCAAAGACATCGCTAGTCTATTCTCAATCTGGTCTACTGTACGATATCTTTCCATATGCACCACAATCAATACTTGATAAAACCAGATAGAGAGATGGACCACATGTTGATGGTATTGTTGGTTCACAACAAACAAAGCTCGCTGAACAACTGACAAAACAATTGCAACAATTGTCTATACAACATACAACGGACAACCAGACTACTGTTCCAGCTACTCCCCCTACCCAAACATTGGATGTACACAGTGTGAAATCAGCAAATACAAAGGCCACCCAACAGCCTAATGGAAAGAAAAAACAATGTAAGAAGGGTAAGGGGGATAAGAAACCCACTAATAATGGTGGTGGGGGAAACACCAAAAAAAGGAAGTCGAGGTATCCGTGTAATCTATGTGTGGAAGACCACCCGACTCACCAATGCCCTGGGCTTGTAGAGGCCCAAAAGTTATTGTCACAACAACAACCTATTGTGTTAACAAACCCTTTTCAACATGGCCAAAATCTAACTCAAGCCTCTACAAGAACAAAAGGGGGTAGTCAAGGACCCCCTCCATCTTCAAACAATCCTGCATTCGTGAATGTGTATATGATGAAAGGTGATGCCTATATATCAACTAGAGCACATGATTACAGAAAGCCAAGCACCTCTGAGAAAGGTAAAGAAGTTGAAACCCCATCTCTTCCTCTCCAGATTGAGAATACATTAGGCAAAACCATGACACTCATCCCAAAAGGTGCGTTTAAGAAAGATTCTCACAAACCAAATGCAACGGCTGCCTAGAACTACTCTATGGTGGAGGATTTGTCTCAAAACCCTTGTGCGATGTCTTCTTTGGAATTCTTCCAAAGATGCCCTTCCTAGAGAAAGGATTTTTGAGCTACTTTAGGATCCACCGAGACTTTTAATCTGGGTACGATCATGCTTGATACAACCAACTTGAAACCTCATCTCACTTACCACATAGCATTCCAAATAGTCATGGCTTACACCACGAAAAATTTTACTCGGAACATTTTCCGCATGGTGGTTGATGAGGGCACCTCAACATGCATAATGTCTTTGGCGTGTTGGAAGGCCATTGGCCAGCCCATTTTGACTCTGTCACCTAATCTTCTTACCTCTTTCGACGGTCATTCATTCCAACCACATGGAATTATCCCCTCTTTTCTCATGTAGTTAGGTCAGAAAACCGTGTGTGTCGAGGTTGAAGTGGTCAATGCATCTCTCGACTACAATATCTTGTTAGGAAGGAGTTGGACCTATGCTATGCAAGAAGTAGTCACTACATTTTTTTGGGTCTTGTTGTTTCCACACGAGGGTCGAATCGTGACCATTGGTCAGTTGTCCTTCTCCCGTCCTGACCCTTCATTGGGGGCATCCATGGTTCCAATGATTGATAACCCTCAACCCGACATCGTCAACATAGGGGTTTGGCTTGTGCCCACCTTTGATGGGTACTTTCGATTACCCACCTCCTCAAGGCGATGTTAACTTCATATCTGGCCACCATAAGGTTGATATTTTCCAAGTTTCTTCATTTCACACGAATTACTTTAACGATCCATGGATTCTTCCTTCCCAATAGACCATGATGGAAGGGATAGGGCACCATGGTATGTCCATGCCCTTATCCTTGGTAGAAGTGGCATGCTCTTTAGTCCAACAAGCTTTCACCGACCCTGATCCAACTCCTACACAAGAGTTAGATCCAATTCTAGAGCCTATTTGAGCTCAAGGTTCCCTCGCTAATACAGATTGTATCACATCAGTCAAGAAGTTCCACCTAGGTCAAATCTTCTCACGGAAGATGAGGGCACAGCCCGCTCCCATGTTTCTTGTCATCATCATTGGCCCCTTCACCAAGTGGGGGATTGATTACACTACTTGCAACCCTCCTTCAAAAAGGGGGCATCGTTATATCATCGTAGTACTAGACTACTTCACCAAGTTGAAGTTATGCCAACATTAAAATATGATGGCCAGACTGTCGCCTTGCTTTTGTTTAACCAGATCATAACACTGTTCAGTGTCCCGAGAGAGATTGTCACTGACCATGGCAGTCACTTTCAAAACACAATGATGATCGATTTAACATAAAATCTTCGGTTGAGGCAAGAACATTCGTCACCCTACTACCCTCAAGTGAATGGTCAAATGGAAGTTCTCAATAAATCTCTTAAGACCATCCTACAACGAACAATCAATTCGGCCAAGTCAAATTGGCATTTGATATTATACTCAGCATTATGGGCCTATCGAACATCTATTAAGAATGCAACTGGTTTTTCACCTTTTAAACTTGTTTATGGGTTGGAAGCAGTCTTGCCCATAGAATTACAGATCCCATCTTTAAATTTGGCAGTACAGTTATTGCCAGACACTTCACCGCTTGAAGAGCGTTTATTATATCTCGAGAAGCTCAATGAACAATGTTGTGATGTGTCCTTAGCTAAGGAAGCTCACAAACAAAAAGTCAAGTGTCAGTATGATCGGTCCATTTGTCCTTAAATTTTCTCAGAAGGCGACCTTGTCCTGGTCTACGACCAAGATAAATACCCCCTGGGGGCAGGCAAGTTCAAACCCATATGGTTTGGACCTTTCATCATAAAAGAGGTTCTAAAAAAGGGCGCTTATCGTCTGGTAGATTTTGAGGGAAATGCTTTGGCAAAGCCTAGAAATGGGCTCTACCTCAAGGCGTATTACTCATAGGTAGGTCACCTTGGGTAACATTTTGTAACATATGTATAGTATTTGTACTATTACTTTTTGGAAACTTTTTGGAGATTTGGGTCATTTTTAAGGTCAACTCATTGCATTTAAGTTAGGATTCCACCTCTACTTCCTTCATATTGTTGTATTTTCCACTTTGCCATAGGATCAATCCCACCAAATTGCGACACAAAACCATCATTGTTGCTTTAGAAGTGTCATAATTTAGTGGTAGAGCCTACCCTAACAAGGATGCCCTAGGTAGATCCTGGTTGCATTTTGGTGTCCATGTTGTCACTAACGACTATAGGTTCATGAGTCCTTATTAGTTTTTTCTGATTACGAGTTTGATCCTCATTTGCATGATTCCTTATCACTCTTGACCCCACCCTCAGGACTCCCAAAACATAATGAGTCTTTTTTTAAGCTCTTTTCAGACAATCTAAACATGAAAAGATTGTCGAGTGATCTTGTGGCCTTTCATGCTCGCTAAACTGGAATTTTAAGTCACGTATGTCCGACGGTATTTTACCCCTTTTTTGGTCCAGATGGTCAACTGTGCGAACAAATGTATACTTTAGGGGCCTCGGTTCTCTAGAAGAGTATCCTCGGGTATAATTTTACCCCTTTTTCGGGCCTGAGGAACTAAATTTATGAAAAAAGAACCCCCATGGAGTCCATAGTTAAATCTCTTTTCAGACTCCCTAAAATTGAAAATATCACTGGGTGACCTTATTCTTTCACACTCGTTAAAATGGTCCAAAAGAACATTCCTGACGGAGTCCATAGTTAATATTTTTTCAGACTCCTTAAAAATGAAAAAATTGTCGAGTGACCTTGTCTTTATCACACTTGTTGAAATGGTTTTGAATAGACATCTGGTCAGTGCTAGTTTACCCCCTTTTTGAGCCGACTAGACTATCTTCTAAAAAGGTACCCCAGTGGAGTCTTCTTTTACGTTTTTTCAGACTCTCTAAACATGAAAAATGTCCGAGCTTACCTTCTCTGGGCTCGTTAAAATTACATCAAAGGACATTACCATTGTGTGTTTTGTTAAACACGTTTGTATACCTGCGTCTTTGGCCTAATGCCGACTCCATTTTGCTCTCAATTGAACCATCTGAAGCATGCCTTATACGCAATCCCTGTAGCACTTTGTCTTTGCATCTTGACACCTTGGCCTCGGGAGGGATTTTTTTGAGTGTCCTTGCTCTGAACATTAGTCTTGTCCTTGCACCTAGAACTAGTATGTTTGTGACACTCGTTCCTCCTTTGTAATGTAGTATTCTTTTATTCTTTTTTAAAAATTATTGAAAAAGACAAAAAAAATCAAATATACACCAAAAAGAGGAAGGTAAAAGTATTTTCTTTTTATTGGCAACACAATGAGTCGCCCTTGGACAAAGCACATCCTTCTATTTGTCTGTCAAGATTTGGGATTTAATATGACCTTAAGAAGCTATTATCGCTACATAGAGTTGTGTCCTCCTCCATTTGGTTATTCTTCCAAACATATGGAGAGTTTGCGTTGCCTCCTTCATCGTGAACTTATGCCAATGCCATGCTACCCGAGTCTCATCATTTATCGTGCTATTGAACAAGGGAAGTTTTTACCAAGCCTGAGTTGGCCCATTTGTAGTTTGTCTCTTACCCTCATGCTTGGCCATCCCAAAATTCCAATCAACTCTTTGTTTGAAGTCAATGAAGCCTCCAGTCTGATCATCACGATCCTCTAGTCCATGACCGACGAGCCGCCGAAGACCTCTGGGTAGTGAATTCGTACACTCATATTACACTCCTACTCGAGTTTTGAATATTTTGAAGTTGTTTCTCGAGCTCTGAAGACCTCATCTCCAGCCATCAGTCCTTATCAGCTTCTAGAAGATGGATACTATACATGTATATATTTTTTATTTTGAGATGTAGATCCCCTATGTATTGTTGGTGGCTACACTTTATATAGTTATATGACATGGATCTACAGTGTATTTGATTGGTAGCCATGATTTTATTTCACCCCGAGCATGGGTATGCCCACCTCGGTGAGACAATTTTTATTTTGCATATGACACCTCACGAATTCTGGTCCCTGGGCTCACTGGTTTGGTATGTTGATAAATATTGATAATGTATTTCGGCGATCAAATGCTCTTCTGACCTCACACATTAGGGGTCATCTATTATAACCCTAATTTATACCAGACATACTTACCTGACATCAGACCATCTCATATGCCTTCTTTTCCAAGCTAGTACTGAACAACTCTTCTTAAAAACACCCTTTTTAAAGGCACACGTGCCCTGCTCCACTACATCCCGCGTGTACACTCTAGCTGACCTAGTACAACCCACGTGTACCTACAAAAGCATGAAAAATGGAAAGTTGTTGATGGAACACATAGTTTTGGGTAATTTAACTAAACCTTTTGACCATGCATGGCCAATCATTTGACTAAATACCTAGCTCCTTCTATCATATAAAAGAAGGGCTAGGGGTCCCATTTGAAAAGAGGAAAAACATAGTAAAGAAACTCTACCCGAATTCATCTTCCCCTTTACCCAAGATTCTGCAACCATTTTGTGATTTCAACGAAGAAGAGAAGCAAGTGTGTTAGCAGTTGGTTCATAGTAAAAAAGGAGCCCATGACCAGATTCGTGGAGCAGTGGACGGCTTCATCATTGTAAGCTGCTTTAGTGAAGTTAATAATAAAGAAGTGCTTTTCCCGTCCCACCATATGAGGTTTTCATTATTTATTGTGTACATGTTTATTAAATCTCTAACCCATTAATATGTATATCAAATACATGTGGAGTTCTTTTTTTGTCTTTTGTTAATGCAGGTCATCCTTGGGAGGAGAGTTACAGTCAAAGAGCGACCAAGCGTGAAGAGGGATCGATATCAAATGTCGAAAATAAGGTATGTTCACTTGATCTTATTAAATGTGTATTTGTTTAAGAATAATGGGGATTAGGTCTGGGATGATGGTAAAAAGTAGGAATCTTTAGGTCTTTTCTGCATGCATGATAAAACCCTAAGTGTTAGTCCGTAGGGGGATTTCCCACTCACAAGACTCTTGAACAAACGATAGGATTGGTATCCCAAGAAAACACTCATCGACCATTAGAGAGAGACATTGTGAGGAAAAGTTAAAAGTATAAATAATCTAGGCGATTCTTGATGAGTTCATTCATGTCGACTGGAATGAGGACAAATCAACAATAACAATTCACTAAAAACCCTCGACCACAAAATGATTATCTTTACAGTGGTGATGTGTGAAATTTTCTATGCAGCTGACATGGCAAGACACATGGAATATGACATGGAAATAAAGTAAGATGGGGAAGGATGTCACATGCTAATGTAGCAATTTTGGAAGGTGACATGGCCAACCTAGTCATCGAAATAAACACTACTTGGTGGTAAACATCAATGGTCACATTTTTCCCTTATACATGATCGACATCTAAGATTGATTTCTTGGTTCTCATAATTCATCGGCATCAGGCGAACTCTACCTATTTCGTGCGTGACTTACATGGATTTTTTTGATGTCAATGGTATATGTTGGATTACTGGGAGGGGGGGTGAATCAGTAAGAGCATAATTATAATCCTTTTTCTCCAAATAATCCAAGTTTTATATCAATATAGAATTATTTTCCAATAATGAGCAATAAGAAATGAACAATCCCACACATACACAGTACACTAGTGTTTTATGTGGAAACCCAAATCGAGAGAAAACCACAGACTGTTTTATCTTATATATCTTGAAGAATTACATTCATTGGAAGCACCAAATTCCTTTGTTTTCCAGGTGCAACTGGAAGGAGTATCCAACCCCCTAGTTTCTCTAGCTACAACCTGAGGGAAGCTCCAAATCCCAAATTCTCTGGCTACAACCAGAAGGAGGCTACAACCCCCTTTGTTCTCTGGCTACAACTGGAAGGCGGCTGCAACCACCTGTCCTTTCCCTATCCAACCGCCCTGAAGTAGAAGTAGAATGATGGAACCAATTTCACACTATCACTGTGAGATATATCACTGTAAACATGTACCAATAAACTTGAACCATGCATCAACATGTACCTCAACCTGTAATCAACCTGTACCATAAACAAGTGCATCAACCATGCACCAACTTGTACCAAATAATCTGTAATCAACCTATACCATAAAAAAGTTCAACCAACCATGTGCCAAGTATGTACCAATCATGTGTCAAGTACTCATCAACTATGACTCATCAATATGTATAAACATCATCAACTATACACCTCATGTATGTGCCAACTCATCAACTACTTGTCTCAACCATGTACCCAACTTGTACCTCAACCAACATCCCTCATCAAGTTCATCATCAAAATATGATTTGTAACTCTATAATAGACATGGTGTATATGATCACATACCTTGCTGAATTCTAGCTTATTCTAGAGAGCCACCTTGTAGAGAGTGCCCCACATGGAATATTTGTTGAATTGATCTGAAACTTAGAAAGCATCATCAAAAGAATTTATCCTTCCTTGAATTCTGACCTTCTTTTCTTCACTTTCCTCATAAATTCAGCTTAGATATCCTTTGGTTACCTCATACACCTATAGGTATTCAATATTCTCAAGTGTGTCTTAAATGAGAGACCTTGCCACTTATTTATACTCTCCAAGTAGCTTCCTTAAAAACATCTTCTAGGTCACTTTGACCACTTTCCTTATTTTAGGGTTAACACACTTCTAATTTATCCATTAAATTTATTATTGAATTAATTTATTTTCTATTCACTTTGAATTATAGTACACTCATAACTTCACTTTGTTATTTACCTTTTAAAATATCTTAAACCACTTT
>JASDQU010205355.1:29439-39510 GCA_032191745.1 Picea mariana
TTGATTTTTCAACCACATGGATTCCTGTTTAATATTTTGAGGATACAAACACTTCCATGATTTTAATTACTCTTGATAAACCTAATAAGATTTTTGAATTGATGTTTCATAGATGTGTGGATTTGAACTAGATATTGATATTTTGGTACCTTTGCATCATTTAGTTATCCATGGTTGACTTAGCAAAAATGTAGCAATTTTTATCACCCCTATTGACTTCAACCTTATTTTTAGGTGCAATTATGTATGGTATGGTATGGTATTGGTATTGGTATTGGTATGGTATGGTATAGTATGGTAGTGGTATTGGTATAATAATGGTATTGGTATTGGAAGTCCGTTATGCTACTCAGTTTGGATTTTATGCCCCCAGACCAAATTGACCACATATCCCTACATGGCTTGAGGAGGGGAGTTGCAACTCGTGATAAAACTCAAATCGGGACTCAGATGCACAAACCGTCTGTTGCATTAGATTCAGAGCACTGAATTTCAATTGGTAGGGCCCCTACACTATCATTCCGTCAACCGAAAAACCATTTGTTGGAGTATCTTCGACATTAGGGTTTTGGTCAATAAGGCATAGTGCAATTTTTGAAGATGAGGTCAATTTTCAAGAACACTCTGTCGAGCATTTTTGGCTAGTGTAATTGCATGGGCCTTGTACAAATAGACTTGTGGGAGCTTACAGAACTCTGTTGTGCTGCTCGGTTTGGATTTTATGCCCCTGGACAAAATTGACCACATGTCCTTTAATGGCTTGAGGAGGCGAGTTGCAACTATCGATAAAACTCAAACCGAGACTCAGATGCACAAACCGTTAGTTGCAATGGATCTAGATCGCCTGGTTTAAACTATTGGGGCTCCTACGTTATCATTTCGTCGACAAGAAAACAATTTGTTGAAGTATTTCCAACACTAGGGTTTTGGTCAATGAGGCATAGTGCAATTTCTGAAGAGGAGGTTGATTTTCAAGAACACTGTGTCGGATATTTTTTGGCTAGTGTAGTCACGTAGGCCTTGTCCAAACAGACTTGCGGGAGTTTATGGAAATCAGTTATGCTTCTTGGTTTGGATTTTATGTCCTCGGACCAAATTGACCACATGTCCCTAAATGGCTTGAGGAGGCGAGTTGCAACTCGCGATAAACCTCAAACCGAGACTCAGATGCATGAATTGTCAGTTTCATTGGATTCATAGCACCAGGTTTCATCTAGTGGGGCCCCTATGCTATCATTTTGTCGAACAAAAAACCATTTGTTGGAGTATCTACGGCACTAGGGTTTTGGTCAATGAGGCATAGTGCAATTTCTGAAGATGTGGTTGATTTTCAAGAACACTCTGTCAGGCGTTTTTTTCTAGTGTAGTCGCATGGGCCTTGAAACAAACTTGTGGGAGCTTACAAAACTTTGTTATGCTGCTTGGTTTGGATTTTATGCCCCCGGACCAAATTGGCCACATGTCCTTGAATGACTTGAGGAGGCAAGTTGCAACTATCGATCAAATTCCAACTGGGACTCGGATGCACGAACGTTAGTTGCATTGGATCCGAAGCACTGGGTTTCATCTATTGGGGCTCCTACGCTATCATGTCGTCAACTAGAAAACCATTTGTTGGAGTATCTCCAACACTAGGGTTTTGGTCAATGAGGCATAGTGCAATTTTTGAAGAGGAGTTTGATTTTCAAGAAAATTATGTCGGGTCTTTTTGGCTAGTGTAGACATGTGGGCCTTGGCTAAACAGACTTGCAGGAGCTTACGAAAGTCCATTATGCTACTCGGTTTGGATTTTATGCCCCTAGACCAAATTGACCACATGTCCTTAAATGGCTTGACGAGACAAGTTGTAACTCTCGATAAAACTCAAACCGAGACTCAGATGCACGAACTGTCAATTGCATTGGATCAAGAGCACTAGTTTTCAGCTAGTGGGGCTCCTATGCTATCATTTCGTCGACTAGAAAACTATTTGTTGGAGTATCTCCGACACTAGGGTTTTGGTCAATGAGACATAATGCAATTTCTGTAGATGAAGTAGATTTTCAAGAACACTTTGTCAAGTGTTTTTGGCCATGGTAGTGGTATTGGTATTGGTATGGTATTAGTATGCATATCATTGCCAATGCATACCATTGTGGTATGCAATGGGATGGTATTGGTATTGGTATTTGTATGGTATGGTATGGTATTGGTATTGGTATGGCATTGTATGGTATGATATTGGTAATGGTATTGGTATTAGTATTGGTATGGTATAGTATGTTATTGGTATGCATAAAATTGCCAATGCACACCATTGTCATGCAATGGTATGCAATTGTATTGGTATTGGTATGAAACGGTATTGTATTGGTATGGTATTGATATTGTTATTGGTATGCAATGGTATGGTATTGGTATGTTATTGTATGGTATTGGTATGCTATGGTATTGTTATTAGCCGTATTGGTATGCAATGATATGTTATTGGTATGGTATTCGTATTGGTATCAGTATGGAATTGGTATTGGTATTGATATTGGTATGGTATTGATATTTGTATGGTATGGTATGGTATTGGTATGGTATAGTATGGTATTGATATTGGTATGGTATTGGTATGCATATTATTGTCAATGCATACTATTTCCAATGCATACCATTGTCGTGCAATGGTATCTAATGGTATTGGTATTGGTATGCAATGGTATGGTATTGGTATTGGTATTTGTATGGGATGGTATGGTATCATATTGGTATTGGTATTGGTATGAAATGGTATTGATATTTTTATTGGTATGCAATGGTATGGTATTGGTATGCTATGGTATTTTTATTAGCCGTATTGGTATGCAATGATATGTTATTGGTATGGTATTCATATTGGTATCAGTATGGAATTGGTATTGGTATTGGTATTGGTTTGGTATTGGTATTTGTATGGTATTGGGATGGTATTGTTATGGTATAGTATGGTATTGATATTGGTATGGTATTGGTATGCATATTATTGCCAATGCATACTATTTCCAATGCATACCATTGTCGTGCAATGGTATCCAATGGTATTGGTATTGGTATGCAATGGTATGGTATTGATATTGGTATTTGTATGGGATGGTATGGTATCATATTGGTATTGGTATTGGTATTGGTATGGTATAGTATGGTATTGATATTGGTATGCATATCATTGCCAATGCATATCATTGTCGTGCAATGATATGCAATTGTATTGGTATTGGTATGCAATGGTACGATATTGGTACGGTATTGGTATTGTTATTGGTATGCAATGGTATGGTATTGGTATTGGTATGTTATTGGTATGGTATGGTATGGTATTGTATTATTATGGTATTGGTATGCAATGGTATTGGCCATATTGGTATGAAATGGTATCGGCCATATTGGTATGCAATGGTATTGCTATTGCTATTGGCAAGGCATAAGGGTATTGACAATGCATATTGGTATTGGTTTTGGTATGGTATTGGTATGCATATCATTGTCGATGCATACCATTGCCATGCAATGGTATGGTATTGGTATTGGTATGCATACCATTGCCATGCAATGGTATTGGTAGGGTATTGGTATGGTATTGGTGATGGGCATGTTGGCATGGTATTGGTATGCATATCATTGCCAATGCATACCATTTCCATGCAATGGTATGGTATTGGAAATGCATATTGGTATTGACTTTGGTATCAGAAATGCAATGGTATTGATATTGGTATTGGTATGGTATGGTATGGTATTGGTATGCATATCATTTCCATGCAATGGTATTGGTATTGGTATGCAATGTCATTGGTATTGGTATTGATATGGTATTGGTATGCATATCATTGTCATGCAATGATATGCAATGGTATTGGTATTGGTGATGGGCATGTTGGTATGGTATTGGTATGCATATCATTGCCAATGCATGCCATTTCCATGCAATGGTATGGTATTGGTATTGGTATTGGCAATGCATATTAGTATTAGTGTTGGTATTAGCATTGCAATGGTATTGATAATGGTATTGGCAATGGTATTGGTATTGGTATGGTATGGTATTGTATTGGTATTGGTATGCATATCATTGCCAATGCATACCATTGCATACCATGCAATGGTATTGGTATTGGTATGCTTACCATTTCCATACAATGGTTTTGGTATTGGTATGCAATGTCATTGGTATTGGTATTGGTGTTTGATCTCGAGCTAATTTTGACTTGTGGCCCTATTTTCCCTAACTTATTAGATGATAATGGATTTGATTGGTGTGATAAAAATTATTTTCATTGTTGTGTAACAGGATCTAGAGGAGACCATGGAAAGAGGACGTGGATGACGTAGACCTATTAAATCACAGAGAGGAAAGTGGGTGGAAGAGGACATGACAACAAAATTTGCAGATACAATAAAGGTAAGAATAAAAAACAACATCAACCAAAGGAGGAAGGTCTTTATGAATTCACAAATGCTACAACATAGAAGAGACAAAGTCATTTTTTTCATGTGGCCTTTGAGCTCAAATTTATTGGTTGAAAATGCACAAGAATGGTGATTAAATGTGATTCTACGATCAAGGGAAAAGTTTGAAATTTAGGATGGCCATCTGGGATAGGGATGTTGGATACTTTTCTTGTTGAAATTTTGGCTCAATGTAAATACCCAGGGTCGTAAAATTGTTTTTTTTCAACTCCAAAACATGATATCAATATGTCAAAAATGTGACTAAGGTGAGGTTTTTTGTTGCATAACATATTCATTGAAATAATATAATTGGTATACTGAACATTCTTGACTATGTTTTGTATTACAGGAGCCATATGAAGCCACGACAACAGATCGTGTCATATCAAATGAGGACACAATGGATGATGCAGGACATCAGTTACTCTATTTTTGACTTAAATTAGGAAAAAATAATCTGATGGCATTTTGTGAAATGTCATGTTTTTTTACGAAATTATTAAATTTTATAGTGTATTGTCCAATCTTGTCAGAAATTAATGCATGTTGTTGATTATTTTATATGGAGATTGGAAAAAATGTAGAGCTTGAGCATTCAACTAGAAAAATAAAAAAGATATGTACGTGGACATGGACTTAAAACTATTAAATAACTTTGAGGATAGTGGGTGGAAGAGGATATGACAATGGATCCTGCAGACACAACAAATGATTGCACTGAACAAAAGGTTGGTCTGAAATGAATGGCATTTCACGGGCAAGGAAATATCCTACAATGTGGGCATATGAACGACATTATTGTGTAGAAAGTGTAGATGTAAAGAGACGATCCTTTGATTGTGGCATCATGGTTGCATTTCAAGCAATCCAGTTGAACAAACTCAAAAGTTAAGAATATTATTGAAGGGAATCTACAATATGTTGGAAAAATCCAAGAAATTATTGAGTTGGATTACCGCTCTTTTAAATGTTGTATTTTTAAGTGTAGATGGTATGAAGCATTTGAGAGGACACGAAGACATGATATCCATAGTGGATTGTTTTCTATAGATTCCTCGAGGTTCCTACCAGAGGATAAGAAGCCTTATGTCCTACCAATTCATTGTGAGCATGTATTTCTTTAACTCAAATACGAAGCAATAGTGATCATTAATCTATTGATTCATATTTTTTTGTGATACTATATGTGTTTATTAATAAATAAAAGTATTATAAGATATTTCTAATATATGTATGTCGTTCATGTGCATGTATTTTTCTATGAAGATATTTTGGACCTGAAATGGATATTTGTCATACATTATGATCCAAGATTAAGGCATGTATTTGATGATGCATTAGTGGATATTGAGAAAAACAATGATGTCCAACAAAATGAGAGAGATGGATTAGAGAACATCGGAGAAATTAACATCCATGATGATGTTGAATATGGTTATGTTCAGGCACAAGAAGACAACAATCCAGAGTTAGATGATTTTATGGAAGACAATTACAATATGGATGGTATAGAAAATGATGATCCAAATTATACATCTGGTAACAATATAAATGGTCTACAGTCAAATTTCAATGATGATGAAGATGATGTAGATCAAGAAGATGATGATGATAATATTAAATACTTGAAAAAACATATGAACATTGACAATGATAAACTGGATGACATTGTTGCAGACAATAATGTTA
Source organism: Picea mariana (assembly GCA_032191745.1). Taxonomy (NCBI): domain Eukaryota; kingdom Viridiplantae; phylum Streptophyta; class Pinopsida; order Pinales; family Pinaceae; genus Picea; species Picea mariana. The sequence continues at coordinate 35,584 of JASDQU010205355.1, forward strand.
ACGACCAAGAATTCTAAATTTTCAAAATTATTTGTAATCTAGTTTTTAAAATGATGTTGATTCTTATGGCCCAAACTTTCATGAAATGCTTCAGTATTATTTCTGACGATACAAATTACTTTTGGCAATATCCTTAAAGTGTTCAATTTTTTCTATGAATTGTTGGAAAAAAAAAATTAGGATTACTTATATAAGAGTTAGCATGGTTTGTGGTCATTTATTGGCAATTGTTAAAAAATATAACTAAACGTATTGTATATGTAAATCAATGTAAATCCAGGCAATTAGGCTAATTAATGTATCCAAAGTTTATTCATTAATTTATATTTTAAAACAAATTGAAATATTTCACTAAGCTTAAACCTAAGACCTTAACCTTTATACCATCTAACCCATAACCCCTTGAAACATGGACGATCTTGAAGATTATGTGGGGACATCAAGCATCCTTGAGTCTTGAAACCCTCCCATACCATCAAGAGACATGTGCCTAGTATAACCATGTCAAATTTCGATGCATACATGCACAACTTGGAGAAATTTCAATGTTGGCCTCATTCACTGGTAACCATGTAGGGTTGATTGATGTCATTAAGCCCTTCACCCGATATAATCCCTAACCCATTAACAATTAAACCAGTTGCATGTTGGACCCTATAAAATTATTTTGGGCTGTCTCAACTTAATAGAATCATGGTTTATTAATCATTAGGTTTCATTGTAAAGATGGGTATGTCAAGTTTGATCTTTGTTGGCATGGATGGAGAAATTGGGTCATGATGAATATGATGATGATGATGATGGAAATGACAACCATGATGATGACAATGATGGAGAGAATGATGTCCCTGAGTCTTAAAAAACTCCCATACCACCAAGGCATGTGCCTAGTGTAAACATGTAAAATTACATCACATACAGTCACATTTTGAAGAAAATTCAACAATGGCTCCATTCACTGCTCTCTGTGCGAGGTCAGTGGATGACATTGGTGATGGGCATGTTGGAATTTCCAAGACATTTAAAGAGAGTTCCGACAAAGATGAACATTGATGCAAATGAGGATGATCTCAAATATTATGTGGAGACATCAATATACATCCCTGAGTCTTGAAACCCTCCCATACCATCAAGGCATGTGTCTAGTCTAACCATGTCAAATTTCGACGCATACAAACACATATTGAAGAAATTTCAATGTTGGCCCCATTCATTTCTCACTATGCGGAGTCGGTGCATGACATGTGTGGTGGGTGAATTGGAAGTTCCATGACATTTCGAGAGAGTTCCAACAAGGATTCTACAGATGGAAACAACGAATGATGACAATGAGACATCCATTATGAACGTTGATGTGAACATGGATGATCTCAAAGATTATGTGGGGACATCATACATCCTTGAGTCTTGAAACCCTCCCATATTGTCAAGGCATGTGTCTAGTCTAACCATGTCAAATTTTGACGCATACAGAAACATATTGAATAAATTTCAACGTTGGCCCCATTCACTTCTCACTATGTGGGGTTGGTGCATGAAATTTGTGGTGGGTGAATTGGACGTTCCATGACATTTCAAGAGAGTTCCAACAAAGATTCTACATATGGAAACGATGAATGATGACAGTGAGATATCCATTATGAACGTTGACACAAACATGGATGATCTCAAAGATTATGTGGGGACATTAGACATCCTTGAGTCTTGAAACCCTCCCATACCATCAAGGTATGTGTCTAGTCTAACCATGTCGAATTTCGATGCATACATGCACAGTTTGAAGAAATTTCAATGTTGGCCCCATTCATTGCTCACTATGCATGGTCGATGCAATATGACATTGGTGATGGGTGTATTAGAAGTGCCATGACATTTCAAGAGAGTTCTAACAAAGATTCTATATATGGCAATAACGAATGATGACAATGAGACATCCATTATATTGAACATTGATGCAAACATGGACGATCTCAAATATTATGCAGGGACATCAAACATCCTTAAGTCTTGAAACCCTCCCATACCATCAAGGAAGTTGTCTAGTCTAACCATGTCAAATTTCAATGCATACGGGAACAGATTGAAAAAATTTCAACGTTGGTCCCATTCATTGCTCACTATTCGGGTTTGATGGAAGAAATTTGTGATGGGTGTATTGGAAGTTCCATGTCAAATTTCAAGATAGTTCTGACAATGATTCTATAGAAGGGAATGACGAATGATGACAATGAGACGTGCATGATGAACATTGATGCAAATGTGGACGATCTCAAAGATTACGTGGGTACATCATACATCCTTGAGTCTTGAAACCCTTCCATACCATAAAGGCATGTTTCTAGTCTAACCATGTCAAATTTCGATGCATACATGAACATATTGAAGAAATTTTAACGTTGGCCCCATTCACTGCTCACTATGTGGGGCCGGTGCATGACATTTGTGGTAGGTGGATTGGAAGTTCCATGACATTTCAAGAGAGTTCCAACAAAGATTCTACAGATGGCAATGACAAATGATAACAATGAGACGTTCACTATGAACGTTGATGAAAACATGGACGATCTCAAAGATTATGTGGGAACATCAAACATCCTTGAGTCTTGAAACCCTCTCATACCATAAATGCATGTGTATAGTCTAACCATGTCAAATTTCGATGCATATAGGCACAAACTGAAGAAATTTCAACATTGGNAGATCATTTACGATAAATATTATACATATAGAAATGACAGATGATGACAATGAGACATGGATGATCTCAATGATTATGTGTAGGGTCGATGGATGCCATTAATCCCTTGACCATATATAATCCCTAATAAAATAACCATTAAACTACCTAACCCCTAAGCTCCAAATCCAAAATCCATTGACACTTAATCCATTAAGTTGTAACCCTTAATCCCTTAAACGGTAACCCCTAATCAACTCTATAAGACAAGAAGGTAGCATTGTTAGCAAAATACAAGTGAGGATAATTCAATTATGGGAGCCTTAAGTAGACATCATAACTCTAATCCACCTCACAATATCAAGTAATAAGATGTGTGCCAATTCATTCATCGTTCATTTCATTGTAACATGACATGTCAGGCAGCCCGAGTTCACTCCATGATGCTTGTCACTTCTCATTCTAGAGAAACAAAACCCTAATTTGTCAACATTGTGTTTAAGAAAACCTTAAGATGGTAGAGTTACGACTGTTCGAGCATAGGAGTCTCTGAAATATTTAGGAAGGGAAATTGTATTTCAACGTCATGTTGTTCCTCAAATGTATGTTGATTGTTGGACTGACATTTTGAAAAAAAAAAATGCATCAAAAACTAATCAATGTACTGATTGCAAACATAAATGTACTTTCCCAAATATTCCCAAAAGTTGTTGTTTTAGTGGCATGGGCCTTGTGTATGAACATTGCAGATTGGTATTAGAGTTTTCTTATATATGTGGCTTGACAAATTTCTAGAAATTTCTAGGAAAGGAAGATGTTGGAACACACACAATTGCGAAGACTTGGGCTTTCTGATAGTTCTGGAGACCTGGGATGTCTTGGGAAGAACATGTAAGCTAAATAAGACTTCTTTTTTGCCTATATTGATTCATTGTGATTTAAAAGTAGATGAGAAATAATTTCATGTTAGTCTAGGTTGAGTTCTGAAGTGGTGTACAATCTCCTTAACTATGTATTTTTGAGTGATTTTTATTCTTATTTTCTTTTTTCTCTTGAAACATAAATTAAAGTGTTATGGTCCCCTTACAAATTCACATGAGTTATGTATAATTGTTGTTTGAAAATGAGAAAGGTAAGTTATTATTTTCCTTTATAAGGTGTTTTCTCTTTGTTGTATGCAAATGCATTAGGGTATATGCATAATCCAATGCTTAAAGGAATAGGTAGCTACGTGCAGTTTTAGGTAGCTA